>PVKS010010303.1:0-60686 GCA_004027875.1 Aplodontia rufa
TCAATTTACTATAGCTAAACTATGGAACCAACCCCGATGCCCCTCACTCGATGAATGGATACAAAAACTTTGATGTGTATACTCAATGGAATACTACTTGGCCATTAGAGAAGATGATATTATGGCTTTTGAGACCAAATGCATGGATATGGAAAGAATTATGCAAAGTGAACTATCCCAATCTCAGAGACTCAAGGGCCGAATGGTTTTTATCATCTTTGGAAGCTAGAATACATTGGGAAGCAGTAGGTTAGACGGCAAAGCTAATTAATAACTTCAAATTGTATGATTCTTTTTGCAACAGGGAGAATACTCCCTAGGATACTTGGAGGGGTAGGCTGGGTGACAGGGTAGGGGGGGGCTTAGGAAAATCACCTAGGAGACTGAAGGAACTGAATATAGGGGAATCATCTCAGAAAGTGATGTCTGACCTCCATGAGATACCAGCGGTTCTTCTGGGGGAAACAGCAACATAGGGAACCGAAGCTAGGCATCCATGACATGGCATTAGCCCTAGATAACTAAGTATATATTCATTTGTTCTGAAATATTTGATAATTTTCCCCCTCAATTGTAACTCTATATCATCTAATAAATAATAAATAAAAAATAATAAATAAATAAATAAATAAGAATGCTTTCATACTATTGCAGAGATTTCAATACATTGTTTCATCATTCTCATTCATTTCCAATAATTTCTTGATTTTTCTTCTTATTACCTCTTTTATCCATTCTCTGTTTAAGAGGATATTATTCAATTTCCAAGTATTTGAGTAGTTTCTGTTGTTTTTCTTGCTATTAATTGCTATGATCATAGCTTTGTTGTCTGACAGGATACATGGGAATATATGAACTTTTTTTTATATTTGTTAAGGTTACCTTTGTGGACTAGGATGTGTTCTATTTTGGAGAAGGATCTGTGAGCTGCTGAGAAGAAGGTAAACTCAGTCAATTTGGAATGGAATATTCTGTAAAAGTCTGTTAAGTCCAGTTGATTTATAGAGTTGTTTAAGTTAGAGATATCTTTACTGATTTTTTGCTTTAATGATCTGTCTATTGTTGATAATGGTGTATTAACATCCCCCAATTTTATTGTGTTGACATCAGTGAGGGGTTTAATGTCCTTGAGTACTTTTTCCATTTATTTGGGTGGGTTGTAATTGGGCGTATAAATGTTAACTGTTGTTATGTCTTCTTGATGAATTGTTCCTTTTATTATGATATAGTGACCTTCTTTGTGCATTCTGATTAGTTTTTGGTCAAAATTATCTTTATCAGATATAATGATTGCAATTCCATCTTGCTGTTTCAGGCCACAAACCTGGTAGACCTTTGGACAACCTTTCACTTTCAGTCTGTGTCTATTTTTTATTGTGAGGTGTATCTCCTATATGCAGCATTTTGTTGGATATTGGGTTTTGATCCAGTAAGCCAATCTGTGTCTTTTCATTGAGGCATTGAGTCCATTCACATTTAGAGTTAGAACAGATATGTGAATCTGGGTCACAAACATTGTGACTATTTTTTTTTACACCATCTTGGTTATCTTTTAGTGTGATTTGTGATTATTCACTTTCTTCTGTTTATATGTTTTGTAAATTATTTGCATGTTCCTCTGAATGAAGTATGTCCTTGAGAATTTTCTGTAGCACAGGCTTTGTGTTCATTTACCTTGCTAGCTTGATTTTATCATTGAAGTATTTAATTTTCCCATCACATTTAAAGCTGAGTTTTTAAGGGTATAGTATCTTTGGCTGAAATTTGTTTTCTTTCAAATTTCAAAAATATTGTTCCACACTGTCACACTGCTGGTGGGACTGCAAACTGGTTCAGCCACTCTGAAAAGCAGTGTGGAGACTCCTCAAAAAATTAGGGCTGGAACCACCTTGTGACCCAGCTATCCTACTTCTGGGTATTTTCCCAAAAGAGTTAGAATCAGCATACTATAGAGATATGGCTTCACCAATGTTTAGCAGCTCAATTTACTATGGTTAGACTATGGAACCAACCCAGATGCCCCCTTCTTGATGAATGGATACAAAAACTTTGATACATATATGCAATGGAATACTTCTTGGCCATTAGAGAAGATGATATTATAGCTTTTGAAACCAAATGGATGGAGATGGAAAGAATTATGCTAAGTGAAGTATCCCAATCTCAGAGACTCAAGGGACTAATATTTTCTCCCATCTGTGGAAGGTAGAATACGTCTGGAAACAGTATGTTACATGGCTAAGCTAATAATAACCTCAAATTGTATGAATTTTTATGCAAACAGTGGGATGATTGCCTAGGATAACTGGAAGTGTAGGGTGGGGGACAGGGTGGGAGGAGGGATTAGGAAGGATATCTAGGAGAATGGAGGGTGGGAATATGGTGGAATCATCTCAGAAGGAGATCTTTGTCCTCCATGACATATCCATTTATCTCAGGGGTTCTTCTGGGGGAAACATAGAATCACGGGGAACCCAAGGGGGCATCCATGACTTGGCATCAGCCTTGGATAACTATGTATATATTCATTTGTTCTTGATTGTTCAAGAATGATTCCCCCTCTATTGTAACTCCATATTCATCTAATAAAAAGAAAGAAAGAAACATTTAAAAATATATTGTTCCATGCTCTCCTGGCCTTTATTATCTGATCTGAGAAATTCACAGTACTCCTTATTCATCTGCCTCTAATGTGATTTGGTGTTCTTCTCTTGCTACTTTTAGGACTCTTTCCTTGATTTCTCTTATTCATTTTGTAAAAGATGTGTCTCAGTGAATTTCTCATTTGGTTAGGTCTGTCCTATAGGTGTCTTGAATTTGATTTTCTGGGTCAATTCTGATTTAGGGAAAATTCTCCTCGGCAATTTCACTGAGAAGATTCTTAATGCCCCTTGTTTGTTGTTCAATGTTTTCTTCAGTATCAATTACTCTCATGTTATTTCTTCTCATCTCATTAAATACTACTTGGAAGTTATCATGCTCAAAAAGTTTCTTTTCTTGTCTGTCCTCCTTGAACTCAACATTGCTCAGCCTTTCTTCATTGTCTGATGTTCATTCTTTGAGAGCTGAGGTTCTATTTTCTATTTAGTTTACTCTGATGCTAGTATTTTCCAATGAGTTTTTATTTGTTTAATAGTATTTTTGAATTCTAAGAGCTCTATTACATTGTTACCTCTTTTTTCAGAATGTCTAGCTCTTTATAGATGTGATCTCTCATCTCCTAAAATTGCTCTCTTATCTCTTTCCTTAAATCTTCTTTTAATTCTTTGATTGAATTACTAATCATATTTTGATACAGTTTTCTAGGTTTTCATCTAGGACCCCATCCATGAACTCTTTGAGTGGAGAGCTGTGGGATTGAGGTGTAGATTGTTTCCTTTTTACCTCATTTTCTGTTACAGGGAGTGTGGCTTGAGCTCTGACACTGAATAATTCTCTTGGGGGCTTTGTTCATGGTATTGGAGCTTTTTATCTTTTTGCTTAGTTGGGCTGGGGTACAACTTGGTAGCACAGTTCAATGGTTGGCACCCCAATCTGTGAAGTGTTGTGGACATTAAGGTTTTCCAAATCCTCAGGGGATAGAGGGTAGAATTCAATAAATGCAGCCAATGCATACAACAGACAATGTTGATTGTAGCTATTACAGTGTTGATTAGCATCTATAGGAGCAATCAGATTGGAAGTTTTCTTACATGAGAGCTCCCACACTTAGTTAGCAAGCAAACACCCATTTTCAAGTATGGTGTTCAATTCTGTTTACCAGGACCTCTGTAGGTGAGGGAGGGAAGAGTCTAGAGAGCAAAGGAAATGAGGTAGGAAGGTATTGTGGGCCCTGTGCATTAGGATATAGAGCTACAAGGTAGCAGAGATGATGTAGGCTATTCTGGTAAGAATAAGGAAAAGATTGAAATGGGATGAGAATGGGGTAATGACTTTGAGAGAGGATGAGAAAGATCAGAATACAGTTTAGGAATTGACAGAGTAAAGGGAAGAAGGGAATAGTAGAGATTGAGGGTCTTTTCAGCCCAAAGAGACTGAGGATTAATTTGCAATATTGCAGACAGCCACAAGTCTAACCCCAGAAATATGTACACAGCAGACAAACACAACAAACACACCAAGAGTAAAAAACAACCACACAAACAAAAATACATACACCAAGGAACCCTAATCCTAAGAATGACAACAGCAACAAAAAAAGGGAAAAAAAGGAATTGGGAATGTTATTATGAATTATTATCACCAAAGTTAAAATGTACCATGAGGGTATGTGTCCATAACTGACTTCAAGATGGAGTCACTTCCCAATTGAGTATGTTGGAGGGAAAAAATTTTGGAGATCTCAACTGACAGTGAGATTCCCATGAGGCTTCCCAGTAATTTTCTTCTGTAGAGGGGTTACAAACATTCACCTTCCCTGCTTCCTGTAAGAACAGACTTCAGGGCCATCCAAGTTTCACTCTTGGACAGTTTAATGTCTTGTTACACTTTAGCCAGGGTCCCTGAATCTGCTGGGAGCATTGTGGATCATGGTGCAGCTGTAAGGACTCTTGCTGTTCCAAGGAGAGTGGCCTGCCTGAAGTGAACTCACCCAGGACCGTTATCGACCCACTCTTGGCTGTCTTAAGGTCCCCACTTGGCCCAAGAAATGATGTGTGGGGCAGTTACAGCCCCTGCAAGAGGAGGCAGTCATGAAGGTCACACCAGCCCAGCTAGACCCATGTTTGTGGAGGTCTCAAAAGCAACCACTAGAGGGCATGAAAGCCCAGTTCCACTTGGGGCACCCAAGACCTATGGGACTGCTTCTGTTCACAGAATTCAGAATTTGAAAATAGAGGAAAGCACTGGATCCAGGCTGTTCCTTCTGTTCATAGGTCCCTGAGGCTGACACTAGCCTCTGGTCCACCTGAGAGGTTCATGCAGTATCTGTTATACCTGCAGGCTGAACCCCTCTGCCAGGTTTTTTAGGTCTTATTGAGCATAATGCTGGTCATGGACTCCACCTACAGATTGGGAGTGGCAGGAAGCCTCTAAACTTGAGTCGCCAGACCAGTAGGGAGGTTCCACCAGACCCACACAGCTCCCAGGGCGGATAATCAAAACACTGGAGACCGGAGCCACTCCTCCCAATTGAGCCCTATTCCACTCTGTATCTGATGGTTTGGGGTTCACTGTTCATGAAGCAGTTTCCTGTACCACCTTCCAGAAGGTTTCAAAATGGAGGTTCCACCCCGCTTCTTTGCACGATCAGATTCAGGGGACTTTAATTTGTGTATTAAAGCAGTCCCTTGGTTCCTGCTGCTGCTATAGCCCTGGAGCATTGGAGCCCCATGCTCAGGCTCTGCTGAGCACTCACCACTGTGTCTGAGTTTATTTAAGTGTGTGCAGCTTCCTTCCCTCTGGGGAGAAGTCCCACCCTGCTTCCAGCTGGGTAGCTGATGCTGGAAAATTATTATTTGAGATTTCCTGTACTTTCAGCTTGTCCACAGCTCCTTGTCACTAAACTTCCTTCCTTAAATAGTAATGAATTTGGGGAGAAATTTTGCTGTTCACCCACCTCACAGTAAGGCACTCCTCCCACCATTGGTGTCCTTCATTCACAGAGAGATTTTTCATTCAGCTCTGCCATGGTTCGCCATGATGAAACTCCCCCTCAATAAAACTTTTTAAAAATCATATAAGTTGGCACCTTCCTCTAGGGACAAATTTATTTCCTATTGGTTATCCTCCAAAAAAAATTGATCTAGTTGAATTAAAATAAATAGTAATAAAATCTAAGATTAGAAGTGAGAAATTTCAATTCACAAAGCTCTTAAACAGGGAATAGAGGCTTAGAATGCTATAAAATTTAAGCCTTTTTCAGCAACAAGATTTGTAATGCCCTTAGAAGAATATGAATGGTAATATACCCTCATACTTTCCTTATCCCCTGCATGTTGCCTTATGTAATATTATGGATTTAATTCCACAAAGTTACACACACACACACACACACACACACACAAATATATAATTTTTTTTTAATTTCCTGAAATTCAGTTTCTTTTTTGAACATCTTGTCGTTGATGACAAACCGTAATCTTAGATAATTATAATTCTCAACTGCTAGTATTAGGGCAATACATTTTGTTCTCTATTCATATGATTCTGTATACATTCACTAAGAATAATTTTTTCTAGTTTTGTCATAATTACACAAATAATATATCTGTTCTGTCTCCCTTTAAGCATTGGCATTCTTATTGGTCTCCAACAGGAATTTTTTAAATTTGAATTTTTTGTGTGAATACAACATGATTTTTGTTGTTTATTAAAATATTTGTACAATTCCTGAGGATTTTGAACTATTTAAGTTCAATACAATTAAGTTCATAATAGAAAGCAAGAAGAGTCCAGCAAAAATATATCCTGAAGAAAAATGAGATTTCTGCTTTAGTCCAAAATTTATAGGATGTGAATTACAGTTCATGCATATTCTTTGGGTTTGCTAATTTATAATGCATTCACTTAACAACAGAAATAGCTACAAGAGAGATTTGCATATTTTCATGACTTTAGAGAATAAGATTCTAAAATCTAGTTCATGGTTTCATTAATCAAAAACAGAATGTTACTGGCTGGTTAGCTCACTTCCAGATATGCAAGTGGTCCATTTTAGGATTTCAGCTTTAAAACTGTTTTATTTATTTGTTGTTTTTAAAAAATAGATTAGAAAGAAAGGAAGCTATTTGGTATGAGATATAACCACTACTTAAAATATTAAAATCAAGTAACTGTTTGGATAATTTCCACTAATCCCCTTATCTCTAACCCTAGCTATGTATTAGAGACAACAGAGGAAAAAAAAGTTAAGTGTCTGTGTCTTGGATCCACCCATAGAGATTCTGACTTTATCAATCTGGGGTGACGCATTTTTTATAAATCACTCAAGGTGATTTAAAATGTGCAGACATTGTTGAGCACTACTGATCTAATGCATTAGGTCAGAGAGCAGCTAAACATGACAAGGAAAATTACAGAGTGATATTTTCCCATATCAATAAGATAAACAACCTGAAGTGTGTTCTTGCCAGGTCAGTTTTCTACAAAGTAAACACACTTTTAAATATATACAAATATACGTACAAATGTATATGTAAATTTTAGAAATCAGTTTGTGCCATTCTGAGTCCAAATCACCCGTTATCTCCTCCCCCTGTAAATATAAAGCAAAGGTGCTAGCCTGGGCTTAGGTCACAGAAGGCTGAGCTGGGTTTGAAAGAAACCAAGATTGTCCCAGAAATCAGACTCTGAGAACCTGATGAAACAAGATATAATGATAGTTCCAAAATAGGAAGATAACCGGGACCAGAAACAAAGGGTCAACAATAAGGGCAGAAAGTATACAAGGTGTTCTGGGCTAAAACTTGATACAGGTTCAGAGACCAGGAAATTAGGTAGTTGGCTTGACACTTTTTTTTTTTAAGAGAGAGGGACAGTGAGGGAGACAGAGAGAAAGAGAAAAACAATTTTTATTTAGTTTTCCATGTGGCTTTCGTTTCTCCAAGACTTTATTGTATACGTGGTGCTGGGGTTTGAACTTGCACACTCAACGCATACCAGGAAAGCACCATAACCAGTGAACCACTGCTCTAGCCCCTAGCTTCACTCTTTTTGACTATTTCTTCCCAACATCTGTTGCCTCCTCTGGACTTGTGACATGTGAAATTAAGTTTGGGACATTAGATTACATACATGAATTCTACCATAAGAAGAGGTCTCTGTGTTTTGGGGAGCAGAATACAAGTATCTCCACTTTATGTAAATTCAGAGAAATAACTATCTGGTTGGATATCAGGCCATCACACTCAAGCTGAGTCTAATATCCTTATAGTTTCATGTGAGAACAAATTTGGTGACAGAAAAATATGAAAATGTAAATTGATGTTACATTGCTTTTAACATGTCAGCATGGGGATTTCCTAAAGCCAATATGAGTTTTTGAACAGTACAATACTAAAAGGCCAAGTAATCATTTATTTCAAGCTCAAAAGACAAGAAATGCAAAGGTTTATGTTGACTAACAAAGCCATCCTTCCTCAGCTTCAGCAACATGCACCGTAGCACTGGCATCTATCATTGCCAATGTGTGAGAAAAACAAGAAAAGACAAAGAATAGGAAATATTTACAAGGATAAAATTCAATCAATGCCTGAGATCAAAAACAAAGAGAAAGAAAGTCACCTCTGAAGATGATACTGAAAAAACATGAAGAGTTAACAGGGGCTGCTCACCTGCTGCTCCCCACTGCTTTTGATACGTGTAGGGTCAGCATGTAGAAGCCACAAAGAGCAACTGAAAATCAGACTATCCATTCTGAGCTGTGTATGACTCAGTCCCACAGGTCTCAGAAACACAAAGCAAACTTCAGATAGCTCTACCTTAGGCTCACTTTGAAAGAGGAAATGTAAACAGATTCTCAGAGTTCTCGATAGAGATTTTTAACTGATGAAGACTAGCACCACACCCATGAAATTCAATTTCAGAGGAAGATTAGAGAAAAAAAAAATTAGACCTGTACAATATTCCATGAAGAAAAGGAACCTAACCTTAAAAAAAAAACTTAAGGATATATAAAAATTTTATTTTAAAAGGCAGTAATTTTTAAAAAGCAGTTTAAACTGTTGCTTGTGAAACTTCTAATTATTTCAACAAAAACACCTGTAGAATATATTAAACTAACTTTAGAGTTCTGTTATTAATCCTTATATTAGCATGAAAAAAATAATGGTCACCTTCATTCTGAATAATGCCATACAGATATATAAAAATTTGACAACAACCTGTAGATAGGAAAAAAATGTTTCATAATACACAATTTTCCTTTAGCAAAGAAATGACCAAAAACAACCAAACACTTCCACTTTTACAAGAATCTTTTTTGAAGCAAATAATTGATTTGTATTCAGTGCATTTATAATTGCTTTTCAAGTTTGAGTAATGTTTATTTTATCTAAGGATAAATACTATTTACTATGTGGTATTATAATGATGTGTACTTGCTATGCCTAGCTAAAAGTATTTCCAGACTGATCCTAGTTAAAAATTCAAAAATTTGTTATACTATTTTGAACCCTAATAGTGCTTCTTTCTCAAAAACAAAAGAGAGAGAGAGAGAGAGAGAGAGAATTAAAAGAAAAGAAAAATGAAGAAAGGAAAAGAAAAAAATTGTTTACATTTTGCTAACCTGAAAGTAGAACCCTAGTATCCTAGAATTATTGACTGACTTCAAAGAACATTGCTCTTAGAAAGATTTACTTATGTTTATTTAGCCTAAATCTGATTATTGGTATTCAAAATTTACATTTTAGGAAGTAAATGGATGGAAGTGTAAGACAAGCAGTATCTGAGAGGGAAGAGATAATCCACTAGGCTCTAACGATATCCAGCAAGGAAAACTGGAAGAAGCTTTCTGGAGAAGAAAATGCCCCTAGGTAATTTTCATCAAATTTAAGACTAATGTATTTTCACATTTCAGCATTTTTAAAAGTGGCATATATCTCATAGTTAATTTGCTAGGACAGTCTAGGTTAACTAGAGTTCCTTTTTCATCATTTTGTATGTAAATAGAATGATAGTCCTTTGACAATTGACACTACACTTGAATGGATGAAATATTGAGGCAAAGACTGCAGGAAAAAACTGAATATGGAAAGACATTCATCATAAAGAACACAAGAAAATACATGGTTCAATGGTAATAGATAGCTATTAATAGTCTCAGAATAAACTAAAGAAATGAATAATAAAAAGAGTCTGAGACATGGAAGTATTTTTCTTTTTTCTAATATCCTTAGTTTTTAAAAGTTAATTAACAGAAATATGAAATTTTTATGATAAGATCATGTTAATAGTTTCTGTTTTCAAATTGGCTTTGGTCTTTTAAAAACATTCCTTCTCATTATGTGCTCAGCTATAGCAGATACAACGTACTCTTGATCCCCATCCCCCAGTAATGCATGTTCTCATGACAATCTCTCTGCCCATGGATGAGAGATAGATATTCTAACCAATATAATATAGCAAAAGTTATGTTGTGGAGTGGCACTTGTATTATTATAGTTCATTTTTATGACTCCATTTTAGCTGATATAGCAGTAGAAGACCTGCCTCTGGCCTTGAAGAAGCAAGAACCCATGTTGTAAACCATCTATAAAAGTGCCATGTGACAAGGTATTACAAGTGACCTCCAACTAATGGCCAGTAAGGACACAGGCCCCACAGTCAGGCAGTTGTAAGGTGATGAATCTTACTGACCACTCTGAGCCAGAAAAGAATTCTAAGCTCCAAAAGGCAATTCAGTCATGCTGAAACCTCATGTACAGCTTTATGAGCCCCTGCCAGGGGACTCAGCTGAACTGTGCTTAAACACCTGACCAATGGAAATTATGAGAAAATAAGTGTATACTGCTTTAAACCTCTAAATTTGTGCTAATTTTTAAACAAGAAAAGAAACAAATACATTCTCTTTCTCCATTTTCTTCCTCCCCTCTACCCACATTATCACTGTCATCATCACCACCCACATAACGTAAGTGACAAAGTTTCTTTGATTATAAAATTATAAATATTTACAAAATGCACATACATTTATAGAGGAAGGATCTTATATTTCAAAATTGCCATCTTTTTTTCTTACTGAGTATCAATCACATCATGGAAATCCTTCCAAATTCCCTAGTATGGCTCTAATACAGTCTTTTTAGTGTCTATAAAATATTTCATGGTGTAAATGTTCTATGCTAGATATTAACTTCATTTCTAGTTCTTTGCCACAATGAATAATGTTACAATCAATATTTTGTATGCAGTCTTCATTGGTGCTGTTATTTCTATATATTCCTCAGAGTTGGACTGCTAGATCAAAGAGTACAGTGTTCATCTACTAGATATTATCAGATTACTTTCCAAAAGAGATGAAATTATTTACATTTTTGTTGTTACATCCTAAAAGTACACTCACTTGTCCATACCTCAACAGAAAATAGTGTTTTACGTCTTTTCAGACCTGGCCAGTCTGAAAGGTATACAAATGTTAGTTTAATTTGCATCTGCCTGTCTATAAGGAGTTTGATTTTATTGGGGGGAGAGGTGCTGTGAGGATTAGCTGTTCTAAAATGTGCCTAATTTATCCTTTACCCATTTTTCTATTGGATTATCCTCTTAATTTTTAAGAATTTTTTGTAAACTATAGATATTAATCTTCTGTGTTCCACATACAAATATTTTCACCAAATCTATTGCTTTATCTATTCACTTTAAAAAATAAAAACTTGTGCATTGGCATCCAGATGTTTTTGTAGGTGCTTGTTATTACATTTAAATTTTATGTATCCAAAATTTGTCTAAATGGCATAAGGCAACAATGCGAATATATTTACCTCCTGATGGGCGACCAATTGAGTTAACACCATATGTTGTAAAAACTACCATTTTCCCAATGAGTTAGAATATTGTTTTAGCTGTATGTTATATTTTAATCAATACTAGCATCAAGGGCTGGGTGTTGTTAAATTTGACTTCTGTGTTTCTCACCAAGCTGCCAATTATTGTGGCTTGGAGCCAAAGTTGGTTGCAGGTCAGATTCTGGATTCCTTTCCACTGATCTGTTCTGATACCAATGCAATATTGATCCAAATACATTAAATCACCACTTAGTATCCAGTCAGGCAAATACTCCTTCTCTATTTCAAAAATGTCTCACCTAATTTCAGGCATTTATTCCTTCATAAAGAATTTAAAACACTTTATCAGATTGAAAACTACCATGTTGAAAAATTCTTTCCAAAATGAATTTCATTTTATATTATCATTTAGAAGTTCCATATTTTAAAGTTATTAATTCTTTTAGCCAAACATTTAGTCCAACCCTTATTTATATCTTGTATTATATTTTTCAAAGCAAACTGGTAGTTTTCTACATACCAATAAGTCTAGCACCAATTCCTTCCTTGGAATTTATAGAGGAGTAACCAGAGACTCACTAGAACATAGACATCTTGAAATGAGCACATTTTTTCCTCTTTTCCCTTCTTTTCCTAATTTCTATTTAATATTTATAAATGAGAATTCAGATCCTTTCTTAGTTGGAGCTCTTCATAGAAACAGAACCAATAGAGAAATAGAGAAAGATGTAAATAAAATATTGGCTCACAAAATTATGGATGTTGAAAAGCCCCATAATCTTCTGTCTATAAGCTGGTGACCCAGGAGAGCTGGCAGTATAATTTGAAGTCTTGACAAAAAGAGAGAGAATATCCAAATCAACAAAATTAGAAATGGCAAAAGAGATATTATCATAGACGATTCTGAAATCCAGAAGATTAGAAATTATTATGAAAACTTATATTCCAATAAATGGGAAGACCTAGACAACATTGACAAACTTCCAAACACATATCACCTACCCCAAACTGAATCAGAAAAATATAGAAAGCCTAAACAAACCATTATTAATGAAACAAAATTGCAATGCAATGAAATAGAAGTAGCAATTAAAATACTACCAAAACAGAACAGCCCAGGACCAGATGGATTCTCAGCTAAATTCTACCAAATCTTTAAATAAAAATTAATGCCAGTCTTCCTCAAATTATTCTGTGAAATAAATAGGGAGGGAACATTCCCAAATACATTCTAAGAAGTCAGTATAATTCTGATATCAAAGCCAGAAAAGACATGTCATAGCAAAAACACAAACAAACAAACAAAC
Source organism: Aplodontia rufa (assembly GCA_004027875.1). Classification (NCBI taxonomy): domain Eukaryota; kingdom Metazoa; phylum Chordata; class Mammalia; order Rodentia; family Aplodontiidae; genus Aplodontia; species Aplodontia rufa. The sequence continues at coordinate 12,752 of PVKS010010303.1, forward strand.
AAAAATAAAAAACCAATAGACCCATATTCCTGAGAATGTATGCAAAAATTATTTTTTTTATTTTAATGGAAGTATATTGTCTGGATTGACATTTATTGTCCAGAGAAAAATTTTTTCTCCCTTTTCCCCAAAACATTCTTAATAAGATATTAGCAGACCACATTCAAAAACACTAGAAGGAATTATACCATAATCCCATGCATTTCATCCCAGGGATGCAAGATTGGTTCAACATACACATGAATGTAGTTCATTCTATAATTTGAATTTAGGGCAAGAAGCACATTATCATATCCATAGATATATAAAAGGACTTTGACAAAATCCGTCATTCATTCATGTTAAAAATGCAAGAAAAATTAGGGATAGAAGGAACTTATGTCAACATTATAAAGGCTATATATGATTAACCCAAGGACAACATTATGCTGAATGGGAAGAAAAATGAAAGCATTTCCTCTAAGATAAGTATGACCACTCTCTCCACTCTTATTCAATATAACTCTTGGAAGTCTAGCCAGAGCAAGCACACAAGAGAAAAAATTAAAGGACTACAATAAGAAAAGAAGAGATCAAATACCTCTGTTTCCTGATGACATGATTCTATGTCTTAAAAGGACCAAAAAAACTCTAGAAGACTTCTAGAGCTGATAAACAAATTCAACAAAGTATTAGGATATAAGATCAACAGTCATAAGTCAACAGCTTTCCTACACTTCAGCATTGAATCTGCTGAGAAAAAAATCAAAAACTACCCCATCCACAATGACCTAAAAGCAAACCCACAGCCAAAGTTATATTAAACAGAAAAATTGAAAGCATTTCCATTAACGTTAGGAACAAGACAAGGCTATCCACTCTCACCACTCTTACTCAATATAGTCCTCTAAATAGAGAAGGAAATCAAAGGGTGTATGAATAGGAAAAGAGAAAGTAAAAATAATTCTATTTGCTGATGATATGATCCTACACCTAGAAGACCCAAAAAAATTCTACCAGAAGACCTCTAGAGCTTATTAATAAACTTAGCAAAGTTGCAGGATACAAGAACAAAAACCATAAATCAATAGATTTCCAACACTCCAACAGTGATTCAGCTGAAGAAGAAATCAGGAAATCCATTCCATTCACAATAACCTCAAAAAATTAAATAAATAAAATGCTTGGGAGTTAATCTAATCATGGAAGTAAAGATCTCTACAATGAAAATTATAGAACATTGAAGAAAGAAATTGAAGACCTGAGAAGATGGAAAGACATTCCATGTTCTAAATCAGTAGAATCAATATAGTTAAAATGGCCATTCTTCCAAAAGCACTTTACAGACTCAATTCAATCCCCATCAAGATACCAATGGCATTCTTCACAGATACAGAAAAGTCAATTCTTAGATTTATTTGGAAGAATAAGAGACCCAGAATAGCCAAAGCAATACTAAGCAAGAAAAATGAAGCAGGGGGCATCATAATACCTGACCTAAAATTATACTACAGAAAAGCTATAATAAAAAAAAACAGTATGTTATTGATTATAAAAAGAGACACGAAGACCAATGGAAGAGAATAGAAGACACAGAGAAAAATCCAAAAATCTTTAGCCATCTGATATTCAATAAAGAGGACAAAAATATATCCTGGAGGAAAGACAGGCTTTTTAACAAATGGTGCTGGAAAAATTGAACTACCATAAACAGAAAAAAGTGAAACTAAATCCTTATCTCTCACATGGGACAAATATCAGATTGGAATGGCTCAAGGACTTAGGAATTAAACCAAATAAGTTACAACTGTTAGAAGGAAAAACAGGATCATCACTCCACCATATAGGAGTTGGCAATGACTTCCTTAATTAAGAATGTGAAGAAAGAATCTAACAAAAGGGAGAAAGTTATGGCCAGCTACCCTCCTACAGGGGACTAATACCCAGAATATAAAAAAAAAAAAAAAAAACTCAAAAAACGTAATACCAAAAACACAAACAACCCTGTCAGTAAATAGCAAAATAGCTAAACAAAAATTTCTCTATTTCTCAACAGAAGAAGCATAAAAGGCAAATAAATACATGAAAAAAATGTTCAACATCTCTATTAAGTTTTTATCTCACTCCAGTCAGAATGGCAAAAATGAGGAATACGAAAAAACAACAGATGCTGGAGAGGTTGTGGGGAGAAAGGAACTCCTACACATTGTTGGTAGAACTGTAGACTAGTACAACCACTTTGGGAAGCAGTATGGCAACTCCTCAAAAAATTATGGATGGAACCACCATATATATGATCCAGCTATCCCACTTCTGGTTATTATCCCAGAAGAAGCAGATTGGCATATAACAATGACACAGCTACATCAATGTTTATAACAGCACAATTCCCAATAGCTAAATTATGGAATCAACCCAGAGGCCCATCAGTGGATGAATGGATCAAGAAATATATGAACAATGAAGTTCTACTCAGCTTTTAAAAAGAATGAAATTATGGCCTTTGCTGATAAATGGATGGAAATGGAGAAAATCAAGCTAAGTGAAATTAGACAAACCCAGAAACTCAAAGATCAAATGTGTTCTCGCATATGTGGAAGCAAGAGTAAAACAAAATAAGGGATGAGAGAAAGTCAAGCTTATATAAGAGATCCATCAAAATCAGTATAGCTTACAATTTAGGAGAAGCCTAGATACAGAGGTGAGGAAGGAGGGAGGAAAAGAAGAAGGATAGGGAAAGAAAAGGGAGGATATAAGCATTATATGATATACTTTGCACTCTTGAGGTGCTGAAGAGTACATATGCAGGTATTTAAAACTGGAAAATACAAAAATTATATATATTTTTATATTATGTATATATATGAAATTATATATGTAATTAGGGGAGGATCAGTGGTGATAAAAGATGGCTGAGGAGTATAGGGAAAAGAATGGAACCAACCTACATTGTCATAATATGTGCATGTATGAATGTATAACAACAAATCCCTTCACTATATAAAAATATAATGCACCAATAAAAATAAACAAATAAAAAGAGAAAGAGGAAAAAATCGGAAAAATACTCCATTCACAATAGCCTCAAAAATTTTAAAAAAATAACCTTGGGAATGTATCTAACCCAGGAGGTAAAGGATCTCTACAATGACCTATAAAACACTAAAGAAAGAAATTAAAGAAGTCCTTAGAAGCTGGAAAGAACTCCCATCTTCTTGGATAGACAGAAATAATATTGCCAAAATAGCCACATTACACAGAATCAATACAATATCCATCAAAATACCAATGGTATTCATCACATAGCTGGAAAGAACAGTCCTTAAATTCATTTGGAAGAATAAAAGACCCAGAATAGCCAAAATGATCCTGAGAAAAAAAGAGTGCTGGGGCGTCACAGATTCTGAACTCAAATTATAATACAGAGACATAGCAATAAAACAGCATGGTATTGGCACCAAAAACAGATATGAACACCAATGGAATAGAAGAGATGAAACAGACAAACCCACATAGTTATAGTAATTTGATACTTGACGAGGGTTCCAAAAATATATATTGGAAAAAAAATAGCCTTTTAGCAAATAGTACTGGGAAAACTGAATATCTAATGGTAGAAGAAAGAAATAATCCTTATCTGTCACCTCCACAAAAATCAAACCAACGTGAATCTAAAATCCAGGAATTAGACCAGATATTTTTCCACTGCTATAAGAAAACTTGGGATCAACACACTAACATATTGGCACATCTACCAACTTCCTTAATAAGACCCCCAAAGCAAGAAATAAAACTAAGAATCAATAAGTGGGATGCCACAAAATTTTAAAACAACTTTTTCCTAAAAAAGAAAATTATTAAGAGCATGAAAAGAGAGCCTATATAATGGGAGAAGACAGTGTCCAGAATATATAAAGAACTCAAAAAACACTACAAAAAAATCCTAATCCTAAATAAATGGGCAAAAGAACTGAACAGACATTTCTCCAAAGAAGAAATACAAGTGGCCTACAAATATATTTTTAAAATATTCAACATCCCTGGAAATCAGGGAAATGCAAATCAAAACTATATTGAGATTTCATCTCACTCCAGTTAGAATTGACAATCATGAAGAATACAAATACTAATGAATTCTGGTCAAGATGTGGGTGAAAACATTCATTCACACATTGTTGGTAGGACTGAAAATTGTACAATCACTTTGAAAGCAGTATGGGGGATCCTCAAAAGCCTAGGAATAGAACCACCATATGACCTAGCTGTTCCACTCCTCTATGTTTATCCAAAAGACCTAAAATCAGTGTACTATAGTGATAGAGGCACATCAGTGTTTATAGCAGCACAATTCACAATAGCCAAGTTATGGAACCAACCCAGGTGCCTGTCAACAGATGAATGGATTAAGAAATGTGTCATATATACACATTGGAGTTTTACTCAGCTATAAAAAAGAATTAAATAATGGCATTTGCCAGTAAATGGATAGAACTGGAGAACATCATGCTAAGTGAAATAAGCCAGATTCAGAAAGTCAAAGGTCAATGTTTTCTGTCATATGTGAAAGATAGAACAAAGTAAGGTGCAAAGATAGGGGTAGATCTTATGAAAATAGAAGAAAATCAGTGGAATAGATGAAGAAGATTGAGGGGAGTAGGAGGAGGGATTGAAAAAGAGTGTCTATGGAATGAATTTAACAAAATTATGCTATGTACATATATGAATACACCACAGTGAATTCCACCTTTATGTGTGTGTGTGTGTGTGTGTGTGTGTGTGTGTATAAAGCATCAATTTAAAAATAAACAACTAGAAAGAAGACCAGTAGAGTAGAGGAAGAGGGATACTGGCAAAAAGGAGGGAAGGGAAAGAGGAAGCGCTGGGGACTGAAAGGGAGCAAATTAAATTTCATGCATATATGATTATGTCAAAATGGACCTCACTATTATGTATAACTACAAGGCACTAATACAAGCATGTTTAGAAAGCTAATTGTCTAGAGAGGCAAAGAAGAGCTTTGGTGGTTAATTCACTTCTTTCTTCCTCTCTCTCTCTCTCTCTCTTTTTCTCTCTCTCAGAATTTCACATGGGAATATGATTTCTTTCAAGCATAGTGCCAGGGAATTGTCAAATTTTCTAATATTTTGCTGTTCTCAAAAGCATAAATTGAACCCAGAATCCAGATAAAATAAAAATAATTACCATTTGCTTTTAAAATTCTCATTAATGGGAGCATTATTTATCAAAGAAGTGGAGAAAGAGAAGCTGATATATTATACTGACTGCTTTCTTCTTGACTTTTTCATATCAATTTTAAACGATTAGTCTCTTCCAGACTGAAATGTATAGAGAATGAGAAAAGACTGAACATGAGATGGGTAGAAAAGGAAGAAAGACTTTAGGATAATGATTTGGGGGAGTGATTTTTATTCTAAATATTTCATCAAATTTAAAATATATGCACTTTCATTAACATTGCCACTTTTGAAAATAGAATTTAGGTTACCTATGGATTCTGGCATTAAATAGTTTTTCAGGGAAGCTTTAAACTTAAATATGGGAAAATAATTTTGTAACTTCATGGTGAACTCAAACCTCATAATTTGATACTGTTCAGGTTACACTGTATCCATTTAGGTATAAAGACTTCTTTTCAAATAGTACTATATTACAAATAAAGATGAATTTCATGTTTGCTTCATTTGCTCTTATCTAAATGATATGCATAATGAGTGGACTTACCCCATTGCAGTTAATACTAAACTGTCAGGGGACAGCAGGTCAGCATGCAATAAGATTTTAAGTTGTTCATGACAGCAATATGACAATGATTGCCTGGGCAGTTTTGAAAATCAAAAATAGCTTTACCTGTGTAGTTAAATAGATTTTCTTCATCCAACACTAGATTAAGAAGGTACACTCTGGAGCTGGAGCGGTGGCTCAGCGGTTTCGGCGCTTGCCTGGCAAGCACGAGGACCTGGGTTCAAACCCCAGCACCACGTACACAACTGAGTGTTGGAGCAACTAAGGCCATGTGAAAAACTAAATAAAGTTGCTTCTCTCTTTCTGTGTCTCTCTCACTGTCCCTCTCTCTTTAAAAAAAAAAAAAAAAAAAAAGAAGGTACACTCTGTCCATTCTTCCCAGCTTGCTGTTTGTACTTTTCTTCCCATTCCCTACCCACATTATTCTCCAAGACTCCCATCAGTCAAAGTCATTTACACTTAGCCTGAAATTCCCTCTAAAATAGAAATGACTGGTGTTCTATCCAGTTATTTACATTTGGGCTATCTTGAAAATAGGCATGGAATATTTTGCCTTTTTTAATATTTTTATCTTATTAATGGAATTCATGGGAAAGAAAGAGAGATATTAACCTATGACCTGAGTCATGAATTTCATTCAGCAAGAATAAGAATGTGACTTCCGGACACATAACATTCACATTTTGCTTCCTCTCCCTATTTCATCCTGCTTCTATTTCAGAAGTTCCCTTTAATATTTCTAATCACCTTGCCTATATCCTAAGAGAACATTACATTCTTCCAAGAATAAACTTCTGCCTACTCACAAAACTTAGATCCAAATAGATTGAGTAAAGGGACCACCATTCCAATTCATGCTTAGTAGAAATCTCATCTGACATATCAGCAAAGGTTCACTGGCCAATTAATCAAAAGCAGTTGGTCTAAAGAGGTCAAACGTGGCATTACATTAGAGACAAGGGAGCAGGGAGTGGGCACAGTGGGGGAGAAGCTGGATAAGGATTGGGCTCAAGTTATGTAGTCATGTATGCATATATGAATGTGTAGCAATGAATCCCTCCAATATGTAGAGGTATGCTGAACTAATAAAAAATAAATAAATAAATAAATAAGAACTATTTTAAAAAGGTCAATTATTTAAAAGTGTTACAAGCAGACTTTAAGCATACTGTCTGGATTTAAAATGTGCAAGTGTACATTCATTGTCTGCTTTCTCCTGAAGTCTAAACCTCTCTGAGTGGGTCTACCATTTGGCCTCTGTGCGCAAGTTTTGCATGAGGTCTTATTATGCAGTTGAGTGTTTCCAATTTCCATTTTATGATGTGAAGAAATATTATAGAGATAGTTTTTCAGAATAATCTGAATAGGAGATATTTTTATATTGTGTAATGCTTTACTGTGGTCTTACTAATGTGACAATTTTTATTTTTTAAGAGAGAGAGAGGGAAAGAAAGAAAGAGAGAATCAATTTTATTTTTTCATCTGGCCTTTGTTTCCCCGGCACTTGGTTGTATATTTGGTGCTTGGGTTCAAACCTGGGTCCTCACACATGCCAGGCAAGTGCTTCAACTGCTGAGCCACCACTTCAGCCCCAATTTAACAATCTTTAAGTGTCCTGTTCAGTGAGTCTTTCCAAAGCATTAGATTTATAGAGAAACCTACTTTGTTTTCACTCATATCAGTTTATTGAATGCTTAATTTAAATTATGCTATTCTAATTACAAAAAAGTCATAAGAATGTGTGGAGACAAAGAATATAACTGTGCTAGGAGGAGCAGAATGCATAAGAGAGCAAACGTTAGCCATCCACATTCAGCTCATTCTGCACATTGAGTTATTTTGCTAAGGAAACGCAAGCTGGCAAGTTGGATAGATTGAGGTAGATTGAGAGCCTTTACAAAGTACAATGTGAACTCATACACCAACATAACTCCACAGAGCTTGAGCCAGACACAGGAAAATTGAGAAAATCCAGAGAGCCCTCTCATGTATCTTTCTCTGCTGAAGAAAAAAAAGAGAGAATGTACTATGATGGTCTCCAAATGTTTATCATACTAAGATAGTAGTATTAGAGGGAATAAAAATAACTCTAGGAACAAGGCAGTCTGAAGAGCACAATTAGTTGAAATAACCTAAGCAACAGCACAGAGAGTCCTGCTTTGCTGAGAAAGGTTTTCAACTGTCATTTTTGTAGCATTAAGCTGCTCCTATTAACATTTTCTGAGACGCTAAGGCTTGCAGGTGTCACTATTATACACTGAATAATATAACCCTTGCCTTGAAATGCAAAACTGTTGCCTCACATAAGGAGCATTTTATGATACTCTGAGAGGAAAAACAACTTTCTGATGTAAAGACTAAAGGAAGAAATTCTACAAGAATACTTGATGAAATTCGAATGAATTGTTTTAACAGCAGCAGCAGATATTAGAGTGATCAAAATTCACACAGCATATATGGATGATGATTCATCTTTAGTCAAACTTTAATTACTACATTCAGCCTAATGATTGGAACCCATTCCAGTAGTATTGAAAACAGGTGCAAAATAAAAGAGAGAATAAAATGTCATTCCATGAGAAAATATTCTGCAGTTGCAATTATTATATGTAAGAGCATACAATTTATAGGCCTTCAATGGTATAATCTGTTTCAAAATTTCAGAACAATAAATCAATTGGATGCCCTTATAAAAACCTGTTCTCATATTCTAATCATGAGAAGGAAGGAACTGGATACATAGCTACATTATGATTTTTAAATGATTTTTAAATTCAGTTAATATTAAGTTTTTCTGTTTTTCTTTAAGAATTTTTTGTTGATATTATTAGTTTGTTTGCTTTTCTGTTTTGTTTTGCTTTGTTTAGTTTTTGCAGGCCTGGGGACTAAACCCAGGGCCTCGAAGACACTAGGCAAGTGCTAGTGAGATATGTCCCAGTCTTCAATATTGTTTTTAATTTGATTTATTCAATATATAATAAATAATTCAAATAAACCAAGAATTAGGTTCAAAAATCCTTTCAAGATTGTCTCTACTGGTCCAGTTCCAACTAGCCCCTTCCCAGGAACAACTGAGAAATATCTGTCAGAGCCCATGTATGCGTATGAGTTTTCTTCGTAATGGTGAGATTAACATTTTGCCTCTGATATGGGTTGAAATTTTTTTCAAAGTTTGTAATTTGTACTTAACTTACCATGTGGCGATTTTGCCATGAAAACAAATATTTTCTTAATATTTCCAAATTCATTAATTTTTTTATTATGGCTTCTGGATTTTGGTTCATAGGAAACCCTTTTCCACTGAAAACTGATTTTTCATCTAGAATTGTAATGGCTTTATTTTTACCTGTAAATCCTTGGTGCATTTGGAATTTATCATGACATATAGTATATATTGTTGGCTCAATTTTATTTTTTCCAGAGAGCTACACATCATCCCAGGACCATTTGTTGATAATTCATTTTTACCTTCTTGTTTTGAGACACAATTTTATAAAATACTCGATTCTATAGCATTTACTTTCAGTTGTTTGTATATCTGTGTACCACTTTTGTGTTAAAATTTTGAGATATAAAATGCTTTACTGGGGCTATAAAAATGGCTCAGTAGTTCAAGTGCTTGCCTGGCATGCACAAGGACCCAGGTTCAAACCCCAGCACCACATACACAACTAAGTGTCAGAGAAACAAGGGCCAGATAAAAAAGTAAATTTAAAAAAAAATAAAACTGATCATTTCTCTCTCTCTCTCTCTCTTTCTCTCTCTCTCTCAAAAAAAAAAAAAAAAGCTTTTACTATCAGGAATTCTAGCCCTGTTACAGTTCAGATATGAGGTGTTGGGTTATGAGGCCTTAACCTAATCAGTGCATTAATCCACTGATATGGATTAACTAGGTGCCAACTGTAGGCAGGTGGTGAGTGGGTTGAAGGAGGTGGATTACTGGGGGGATACCTTTGGAGTTTATATTCTGTCCCTAGTGAGCAATGTTCTCTCTACTTCCTGCTTATCAAGTTCTGAGATGCTTTCCTCCGCCATGCCTGTCTGCCATTGTGTTCTGCCTCACCTCCGGTCCACAGCAGTGGAGTAGCCATCTGTGGTTTGAGACCTCTGAAACCATGAGTGACAAATAAGCTTTTCCTCCTCTAAAGTTTTTCTTGTTGAGTCTTTTGATCACAGTGGTGAAAAAGATGACTAAAATACGCCACTATCATTATTTCTCATTTTTTCCAGAGTTATTCTCAATATTCTTGATTGTATATTTTTTCAATATAAACTCTATAGTCAGTTTTTCTAGTCCTCTGACAAAGGACTTACAAAGTCAAAAAACTTAATATCAAAAACTAATCAGAAACTTCTCAACAGATGACATTGAGCAATCCAATGAATACATGAGAAAGTGTTCTAAATCACTAGTAACCATAGAAATATAAATCAATACTACATTAAGATTTCACCTCACACTCCTCAAAAAACTAGGGTTGGAACCACCTTGTGATCCAGTTATCCCGCTCCTGGATATTGTCCCAAAAGAGCTAGAATCAGCATACTACAGAGACACAGCTTCATTATGTTTATAACAGCTCAATTTACAATAGCTAAACTATGGAACCAACCTAGATGCCCCTCACTGGACAAGTGGATTCAAAAACTGTGGTATATATATACAATGGAGTTCTACTCTCCTATTAAAGAGAACAATATCATGGCATTTGCAGCCAAATGGATGATGGGAAAAAAATTATGCTGAGTGAAACATCCCTAATTCAGAGACTTAAGGGCTGAATGTTTTCTCTCATATGTGGAAGCTAGAGTAATATCGAAGACAGATTGGAAGTTATCTAAACTCAAAAATAAACTCAACATAGGTGAATTTTCACATAAGCAGGGGGAACCATAACTATGAAGCTGGGAGGAGAAAGGAGGGGGCAGGGAAGGGAGGGAGGGATTGAGGGATTATCAATGCAGCTGGAGGGAGGGATTAGGGAAGTTATCAATGCAGCTGGGAACCCTCAACTCCCATAAGAAGCCCAGATATACACAGGCTGGCAGAGATGATCAGAAAATTCAAAAATTAATGCACATATATGCTTATTTCTATCTGTAACATGGGGGTAAAGCAAAGGAGACATGGGAGTGGGGAGTAGTCAAATGGGGAAGATTCTGGACTAGGATTGGCCTTAAATTACATTGTCAATATCCACCTATGCATGAATGTGTTACAACGATTCCCTACAATATGTAAGACTATGTCAAATGAATAAAAAAATTAAAATTAAAAAAAAAAAGATTTTACCTCACTCTGGTCAGATTGGCAAAGATGAAGAATATAAACAGTAACAGATGCTGGAGGGGTTGTGGGGAGATAAGAACACTAGCACAGTGTTGGTGGAATTGTAGACTGATCCAGCCACTCTGGAAAGCAGTGTGAAGACTCCTCAAAATATTAAGGTTCAATCCACCCTACAACCCAGCTATCCCTCTTCTGTATGTTTTCCCAAAATAGCTGGAATCAGCACATTAGCACATTATGGTGATATAGCAAAATCAATGTTCATAGCAGCTCAATTTACATAAATTATGGATTCAACCCAGATGCCACTCACTGGATGAATGGATCCAAAAGCTGTGAGATTATATATATATATATATATATATATATATATATATATATATATATATACACACACATATATATATACAATGCAGTTCTACTCAGCTATTAGAAACAACAATTTCATGGACTTTAAAGGTAAATGGATGGCAATGGAATTAATTATACTGAGAAAAATTAATTAAACCCAGAGTCTCCAGGGTCAATTTTTTCCCCTCATTCTTTGAGGCTAGAGCAAAATGCAGGCTTGGGTGAATGATCAAGCTTGTGTACAAGACTCAAAGTTGAAGCAACCCATAATCTAGGGAATCCACAGATATGTAGGGGGAAGGGACTGAAAAGGAGGGAGGGAAGTGAGAGGAAGGGAGGGTAGGAAGGGATCTAGGGGAGGAATCAACAATGTAGCTTACTCTTTACTCCCTCAAGAAGCCAAATAATACTATGCAATCATTTAATTCTGGAAAATGCACAATCATATATGTAGATATTTATATCTGTTATAGGGGGAAATATAGAAGAGTCAAGAACTGGGGTGTGGGTAATATGGGGGTGACTTGGATTAATATCAGAGCCAGATTATATGGTTGCTACATATGCATATATGAATGCACAACAACACAACTCCTCAATAAAATTTAAGAAAATAAAGACACTTGATATTCTTATTGGATCACTGTAAATTTATAGGTAATCTTAAGTACAACTGTTTACTTCAAGAAAAATATTTCCTGAATTGTTTCTGGTTCAAAACAGTTCATTTTAGCCTTTATTATTAAAGAACAATTTAACTGTTTAGAAAATTATTGGGTAACGCATAATTTGAAAATCTTGTATAAGTTGTTTTCTTGTCTACTAAAGTTAAATTTACTTAGAAAATCCCCATATGCATCATTTGACCATTTGCCCTAGATACCCAAAGGATTCGTTCATTATCCATAAAGCCCATATTTTCAGTAGGCAATATCTCATTATTGACCATTCTGATTTAGATTTCTCTAGATCATGGTGTTTCCGTTCATTATATCAGTCCAAATCTTTTTTTCAAGAAGGGCAAGAAGGGTGTCTTCAGTTACACCTTCATTTCCCAAGGCCTCCAGTTATGCACATTACACTTATCTGCCTATCCTCTATTTTTACCATCCTTCCCTGATCTTTAGTTCACATTTGTGAACTATGATTTCTGTGTCTCTTCTCTTTTGTTTTCATTTTCTTTTCATCTCTGTGTTGACTTTGTTTTTTATATCCACTTTTTCCTAAGTTTTTCCAGATGGAATTTCAACAACACATTTTATCCTGCCATCTTCTTTTTTACTTCTTTTATTTCTGCTTTTCGGTTTCCCTTTAAAGAAGGGATTGCCTTATTAAGCTTTTGATCTAAAATTCATGGCCAAATGTTTCATTTCAATTTTCATCTGTTCTGCATTAATCTTTCTCTGCAGAGTAGTTTATGTGCCAATAAGTTTTAGTGATCTTTTCTTCTTCTAATATCATGGTCTTTTACCAATTTGTTTTCAATTGTTCATCATTGAAGTGGTTGAATTTTGCTCAATTAGCAAGTTTTGCAAAGTTCCTACAAGGTATATGATTGAGGAGTCAAGGTAATTTCTTTGAAGTCTCCAGACTTCAAAACCTGAAAGCACTATTCTTCTCTGCTAACTTAAAATATGTTCTGTCTAATTTATTCCTTTCGTACCTCTATGACGAACTGAACCATACTGAATTTAGAATAGTTTCTGCCATCAATCCAGTTAATGCCTACTTCACTTGTTGTCCAAAATTTCATTTAATTATTTCTGTGTCACTTAATTTTAGAGCTCTCCCCCATCATCTGCCCTCCATCCCCACTCCTTTATATATATGAAACTTTTTTTTTTTATTTCAAAGATTGCCATTCACTTAGGAGACAAATTTTGGTTGATGTGTTCTAAGATCTTGATGTCATTGAATTCTCTCAATCCTCTCAGAGTGAGAGAACTTTTTCTTATTTTTACTCACTTATTTCCATAAAGTTGCTGCTCAACCTCAACTGAAGTTTCCAACTTTAATATAATTTGCAGTCTGCCGATAGTAACTGTATTCTATTTCCAACAAAAATTAAATAGGGGGTTCTTTTTTTAATTTCTGTCTTCTATTTTTGGTTAATTTCCAGAGGGGAAAAAATATAATCTTGCTCATATGAGATGTCATAGTAGCTAATTTATAAAAGTACTAAATATAAAGGTTTGGTCATTTGTATCAGAATCTGAATTTTCTTGCCAAAGATGCATAATCTCACTCCATTAATGAGTAAACATTGGGCAAAAATGAATTGAGAGACTTTCTACAAAATAACATACTATTCTGAAATGTCAAGGTCACAGAAGAAAGAAAAGACCAAGGAACTTTCACAGTCTGGAGGAAACTATGGAGAAATAAAAACTAAATCCAACATGGAATCTTGTATTAAGCTCCAAAAGAAAAAAGGGGGAAGTTAATGGGGAAATTAGTGAAATTCTAATGGAGTTTGGTTAATATTATGCTATAATAATATTTACTAATATTAATTTCCTGTTCTTGATAATTATGCCATGGGTATGCATGATGTTAAAGTTAGAGAAAGCAGGAGGAGGAATATAAAGGGGTCTTTGAAAGTTTTTCCATAAATCAAAAAACAGACCAAACTAAAATGTAAAAACTAAAAATTAGGCATAAGAAAAAAAAATTTTCTCCTTTCCTCCTGGATGTCACACAAAAGCAATCAGGTAAATGTTAGGGAAAGCCCAGAAATTGGGAAAGCCCACTAAAAAAGAATCAGATATAATCCACAAAAATAAATTTATGAAAAGCAGCTAAAATCATGAAAAAGGGACAAAGTTACACAGGAGATAAGGAAATAGCAAACCAGACTGTTGCTTCCTCTCATGGTTAGGGGTTTCCATTGAGATGTTAGGACCTCACCTCTCCATACAGAAGTTTCCAATCAGGAGGGAATAAGACAGGCACTGAACAAAAAGAAGCCATTCCATGACGCGGAGTAAAACAAAGATACTTAGAACTCCTCTGGGGAGAGTGCATAAAATATTAGCAAAAACACTAGAAGTCAGGTGTTGGGATGTAGCCTTCACCCCCATTTCAACAGCTGCCCTAGAGCAATCTTGTTACTATTTCCATAAGTTCCTTCTGGAAGAGCTGCTAGGTCCTGCTTTGTTAAGCTTCCTAATTGTTATGCAAAATGAAGATTAGAGTGGGTTGGAATGAGCTGTTACCTAGTTGTTTGTCTGTACTCGAAATCTGCATAACCCCTGGCAACTCTCTTAGAAGGATTATTGATTCCTTGGCTGTGTCCCCTCCTCCCTATATAAAAACCCTGTGTACCTTAATAATAAACGGATTCTGGGCTGCCATCAGCTGCATGTGGTTAACTCGGTTCCCCAGCTGGGAGGGAAGGGGTTCCCAGACAAGGAGGGGCCCAGTTTCCAGCCGTCGGCACTCATCCTTCTCCTGATCGGCTCCCAGGGTACAATCCAGCGCCCCACAGTCAGGAAAATCTAACTGAGCATTTTGTGGGATTTGATATGGCACTGATATAAAAAATATATACAGTATGAGAAGCAGTAGAAAAGAATAGAAAATTTAAGGAACATGAATCATAAATAAAGCATTTTGTTTTGAATTTTAAGGATGTAATAAAGCAATCACCTCTAAGAATATAAACCAGAAACCTGAAATACATGAACTCAAAGAAGAGATGGTGAGAAAATATGTGAATTGAGATTAATAGAACACAAGACAAATCATGTCCCAGAAGAACTGAGAAAAGAAAGTGAAGATAAAAATAAATCCAAAATAGAAATGAAAACAAAATTGAGCATGAAGAATAAATTCTGTGAAAAAATGCAGTAAGAGATATTTTGGCTCATAAAAATATCAAATAACATGAAAATAAAATTTTACAGAACTAGAAAGAAAATATTAGTCATAGAAGATATACAAAGGAGATCCATCATACATATAACTGGAGGCCTGAGAGAATAAACAAACTGGAATAGAACAAATATTTTAAGATGTAATTTATAAAATATTTCATATACACAGAAAAAATTAAACCAGAACACTCAACTGTATGGTCTACCTTAGCTTAGGGGTATTGAAAAGGAAAACAAGAAGAAAGGAAATGAAGGAGAAGTGGGGGTTTGGGAGAGGGAATTAATTATAAGTCCAGCAACATGTTTAGATATCTTCTTGAGGGAAGAAACATCAGATTGATTTCATTTTTCTCCACAATGTCCTACAATACTAGAAGAAAACAGAGCAATATTCACAGACTTACAAGAAAATAAAGCATAAGCTAAAGAGTTTAAGTTCTTCCAAGGTGTCATTCAAGTGTAAAGGCTTTGCACAACCAGTTTTGAAAATACAAGAACTCAGGAAAGATTGATCCCAAAGGTTTTCTTGATGAAAAGACAAAAGTATGAACTTCACCCAAACAAGGTCAGAAAAACTGCAGCAAAGAGACTGGAAATAAGAACAGAAATATATTTACTTGGAGAAGCAGCACTGAAAAAAAGTGGGGATAAGGGTGAATTATAAGAATGCTCTGTATATATAGCAACAGTACAACTCATTAAAAAAGTAGAAAATAAATAAATATGCTGATTACCTTCTCTGTGATCTCTGGGTGTTTAGAAATATTTGAAGTTGACAAATAAATTTATAGAAATATATACAAATTTAACAAAATTAGAGTAAATATTTAAAAAATTTATTTAATATCATCAGATAATAGATGGAAAAGAAGCAACCATGGAGAAAGACCAAGAATGTTAATCTTGTGATTCTCCAAGTAGAATTAATACTCTAGAGCTAAGGGCACAATATGCAATTAAACTTTTAAAAGTAACAACAATGGGTGAAAAACAGAG
Organism: Aplodontia rufa; assembly: GCA_004027875.1. Lineage (NCBI taxonomy): Eukaryota > Metazoa > Chordata > Mammalia > Rodentia > Aplodontiidae > Aplodontia > Aplodontia rufa. The sequence continues at coordinate 29,006 of PVKS010010303.1, forward strand.
AGCTTTTTAATTATCAGAACATATACAAAGTAGGCAAAGCAAAGAAAAAAGATTATATGTAAGTTTTCAAATGTAAAATCAGAGAAATTAACATTCTCATTCTTTATAATTCCCTTGTATATGCAAAAAAGAAACTCTTGAAAGCGCATACTTTCCATATAAAAGTAAAAAGGTGGTTGCCTACGTGAGACGAGGGGTGGGAAGAAGAGTGTAGGATGAGTGTTGGGCATATGTAGTACATGGATGGGATAGACCTTCCACTTTATTTTAAAATTGTTATTTTATTATTACCTAATAAAAAAGAAATAATACAGAATATGCATTCAACCCTAAAACACTAAACCTTTCCATTCTATCATTGTAGTTAAGCTATTCCCGATAGTTCATAACTAATATAAAAAGTGAGTTTTAGATATTTTTCTGAAATCTTGATCACCCAATATTTTCCTCAAGAAAGCAGATATAGGTTCCAGTGATGGCACCCACTCCATCAGCTGCAATCCTGAGACGCTCCTTAGTCAAACTTCATGCTGCAGGATTTGGAGGTGGTATCCAATGGTAGGACCAGGCTCTCGGTGTGTGGGATCATTACCCACCCCCTAATTCTCTATTACCAAAGGAAAAGAGCTTTGCATTAAAGAATCTAAACAATGAGTTTGTCACACCCACTTGATCACTGCCGGCTTCACAGCCAGGGGTGGGGAGCTATACCCAAGGGGAGAAACTAGGGCTTAAGTAATCTAATTTGGACACAGCTGGGACACCTTCACAGAGTCCCATGCTCACAGTTTGTAACAACTGATTCTCCAACTCTGGGAATGATTTAATTGCTCTCAATAACCAACCTACAGCTGTCGGTGCAACTCAGCCAGCCACCTCCGCCCACCATTTTGAGGCTTCCCTGAGGGCAGGGCTGGTCACTCACTCAGCAAAAGTGAAACCACACCCAGAGTTTATGCACAGACTAGGGCCCTCAGTCTCCACAGAGAAGCAGATCTAAGCGCTCTTTGTCCTGTCCGTGGGCCCAGGGGCTGTGAAGGATTGGAAACTCCCTCTCCTACTCATGGGTCAGGCAAGTGGTGGCCTCCTGCCTGCCTTCTTACACTCCTGAACTGGAGGAGTCTGTGAATGGAACTTGGCTCAGTAGAGCATATTGTTTTTACCAAGGGGCCCGCTTCCTTCAGTTTCTCCAAAAACTTCCTATAACTCTGGAACAAGGCAGGGACTAATACCAGCCTCAGGAATCTTTGAACAAAAGGGGCCTTCTGGGCTCTCCAGCCTCCAAGCTTTGTGCATAACCAAGACTCCATAGGTCCAGAGCCCTTCACTGGGGGGGGGGGGGGGGGATTGGGCTTCCATGCCCCCTAGTGGTTGCAATTGAGAACCACATAAACACTGACACAGACTGGAGCCTCCTTCCCCTGCTGGGACTCTGACACCCCCACAGAGCAGCTCTTGGGGCCTATGAAGATCACAAAACAACCAAGAGCATGGCAGCAAATCTGGAGAAGCTAACCCAGGCTGGCTACTCTCCTTGGAACAGTCAGAGTCCCATACATCTACACCAGGATCTACTAGACTCCCTACAGCTAATGGGTCTCTGGCTTAAGAAGATCAGAATTTTGGCCAGGTAGAAAATAATCTGCCCAGGTGTGAATCTCAGGTAGTGCTGATCTCTATTCTCACAAGAAGCGGGAGAGGGCAGGGTCTTCTGCCCCTCTCCAGAAGAAAATTTTGAGGAGATCCTCTAGGAAAACCCAAGCCCACCAGAGATTACCAAGCTGCATCCCCCCCAACAAGCTCAACTGGGAAGAGTCTCCAGCTAGATGGCATATATGAACACATTCCCTCATGGTACACACTGACCTAGGGGGCAAAAACTTTCCCAACTCCTTTTTTTTTTTTTTTTATTGTGGAGCCTGTTGCCATCTCATATTTTTAACTTTTTTAACTTTTAACTGTTAATTGAGGTTTTTGTTTTTGTTTTAATCCTTTTTAGCTTTATATATTGTTATTACTGAATTTGGTGTTCTTGGATGTATATATATATTTTTTGTCTTCTATGTATTGGTGGTTGGTTCTTACTGTCACTGTGTCTTCCAAAACTTGACTGCTGTCTCCACAGTGTTGGAATCTGACCAGAAAAATTCTTCAGGATAGCAAACTAGCCCTCAATCTCCTTGGGTTGAAGAGAACCAAACTCCATACTAACCTCTTCTCCCCCTGTACTCTGGCAGTTCCTGTACTATATGCTGTTATCTCTCATCCTTACCCAAAGTCTTTATCCCACTCACATTATATTCCTGTCTTTTCCTTATTCCTAATTGAATATCCTATACCACCATAAACCCTTGTACCTCCTTATTCTAAGTCAGGAGTACTAAACTACCTCCCCTCCTCACTTACTTGGCTCTCTAGTCATTTCTTCTCCCCACTTACAGAGGCCCTGTTAACTGAAGAAAAGGACAGCCCTCAAAATGGGTAATTGCTTGCTATCATAATATATTGTGAGAGATTTCATGGAAGAAAACTGCTCCTATAAGTGCTAATCATCATTATAACTGTTTTAGTTGAAACTGTCTAGTATATGCACCTATAGGCTCTCAATTCCTCACTGATTGGACTGACAGCCATTGATCTGAACTTCCCAAACAGCACCCCATCCCACCAAAGTAAAGCCATAAAAAGCTCCAATTACCCCTACAAAAGTAATATGGTCGGTCTTCAAGACACAACCTCTGTATCTGAAAATGAGGAAAAGGGGAAATAACTCACCTCCTCAACCTCACAGCTCCTCATCCAAGGACTCCATGGTCGGCACCCTAGATGAAAATCTAAGAAATTATATCAACGTTATGATTAGTAAATCATTCAAAGAGTTAAAAGAAGAATCAAAGAAAGAGATCAGAGATCAATTTCAAGTGATGAGAGACAACTTTTATAAGGAAATAAGGGAGCAATTCCATGAAATGGAAGATCATCTTTATAAAGAATTAGGCACCATGAAAAGAGATGTAGCAGAGATATCTGAATTGAAAAACACTGTCAAATCAAATCTTCAGGGGCTAGAGTGGTGGCTCAGCGGTTTCGGCACTTGCCTGGCAAGCATGAGGACCCAGGTTCAAACCCCAGCACCACGTACGCAACTAAGTGTTGGAGTAACAAAGGCCATGTGAAAAACTAAATAAAATTGTTTCTCTCTTTCTCTATCTCTCACTGTCCCTCTCTCTTAAAAAAAAAAAAAAAATCAAATCTTCACTGGAAGACACTAACACCAGAGTAAACTCTACTGAAAATAGAACCTCAGCTCTTGAAGAATGTACATCAGATAATGAAGACAGGCTAAGCAATGTCAAGTTCAAGGAGGACAGACAAGAGAAGAAACTTACAATGCATTACCAGAACTTCCAAATAATATTTGATGAGATGAGGAGAAATAACCTGAGAGTCATTGGACTGGATGAAAACTCTGAACAGCAAACAAGGGGCATTAAGAACATTCTAATTGAAATTATAAAGGAGAACTTCCTTTACATTAGAGTTGACCCAGATTACCACATCCAAGACACTTACAGGACACCAAACTGACTTAATTAAGTGAGAAATTCACCAAGACATATCATATATAAAATAAATAACAGAGAAATTAAAGAGAATTCTAAAAGCAGCTAGAGAAAAGCCCCAAATCACATTCAGAGGCAAACCAATTAGGATCACTATGGATTTTTCAGTTCAGACAATGAAGGCCAGAAGAGCTTGGAACATTTTCCAAGCCTTGAAAGAGAACAATTTTTAGCCAAAAATAATAATATACCCTGCAAAACTCAGCTTTAAATGTGATGGGGAAATTAAATACTTTAATGATAAACTCTAGTTAGCAAGATACATGAACACAAACCCTGCACTACAGAATATTCTCAAGCATATTCTTTATTCAGAAGAAAATGCTAATAATACCCTAAACCCTTAAACAAGTGAGAGTCAATAACCACAGTACACACCAAATGATACCCAAGATGGCTCAAAACTCTGCAATACTCACAATGTTCGAGACTCTGTTTCTCATATCTATTCTAACACTGAATGTCAATGGTCTCAATGTGCCAATTAAAAAACACAGATTGGCTCACTGGATCAAAAAGCAAAATTCAACAATATGTTGTCTACATGAGACACACCTCACATTCAAAAATAGACACAGAAGGTGAAAACTCCTTTCTGATTAGTTTTAGATTGAAATTAATTTTACCAGATATAAGGATCACCACACCAGCTTGCTTTTTTGGGCCACCGGCCTGGCAGACATTTTGTCAACCTTTCACCTTGCTTCACTAAATCATAAATTATGGAATATACTGGGAAATATTTGAAGTTTAGCACCATGCATTCTGTGTAAGCCAAAGCCATTTCAGAATCAAATGACAGGAAAAGTGAAGAAATCAAAAGGGCATTTCTTGCCAAATCCAAGAATTTAAACAATGTTTTCTGGACTCATTTCTCTTATTTTCTTGGCTTTAGTTCTGCCTGACTCTGTTTTGCTTAGAATAAAACAAGATTCATGAGTGTAAAAATGGTTGCAAGTATCCCTAAAGCCATGTGGACTGTGGAAGTCACAGCCTGGAGACTAAATTACCCAGTGAGTCACTAGTCTACCCCTGTAACAATCACTGATGTCTCTAGGATGCAGTACTGATCAGACCTGGAACACAGGATGGAGGATTTGGAAACAAATACACAGCTGGACTTGGCTGATTGTTATGGAAAAGGGGAAGAAGTGGCACTCTGAAAGGAGAGGCTGAAGAAATTTATCAATATGTCTTTCTTTTTACTTATATCCACTGCTAAAACACCTAGCCTAGTGGAATGAGCTTTTTGAAATACTGAAAAGAGTTTCTTAGAAGACTTTGATAGTCATACTTTAGAACCCCAAGTTTTTTTAGATAGCATTCTAGGAGTTTGGTCTTCCAGTGGTACTTCAGATTCCCCAGTGACACCCATTTTCTTCCTCTAATTAGCACAAAAAAATGCCTTCCATTTCTATAGGCAAAAAACAAGCAACACAAATTGGTACTCTTAACATATCAAAGAAAGGCACCTACCCAAACAGGAAAGATTAGAAAGCAAAGGCAGATGCCTGTCATTTCTTGTAGCTACTCCTTCCTCTTAGGGAATGCACCCTTCACCCATAGTCCTATAAATCAAGCAATCCTAACCTTAGCTTTACACCCAAGGCTATACGACTGGGCCACAGACCTCAGGATCCCCACTCCTCCTCTGTTCCTGGTTCTTGGACACTATTCCACCAGCTACAGCCCAGTGACATTTAGCATGTGATCTTCATTACAGTTGACCAAGCCCAATTATTTTCTAGAAATTTCTGTTGAGATATGTATAATTTTCTTTTTGTAGAATGTATAAACCAGAGCTTAGAGAGGTTAATTAATTGCCCTAAATGACACAAGTAAATATTCAGCCAGTCCTTCTGCCAAGGTCTTGAGTTTTTCCTCCTTAATTTAAATTCTAGGTTCTTTCTGGGTCTGTCTCATCTTATCTCTGGATCTGGGTACTTCTCTCAGTTTTGCCTTATCTAATCTGTTCCTGCCCTCTCATCTCAACTTCCTCCCTAAACTCTCATATAGAGAAAAACTTCTTTCCCAATGTTCTTGGTATCCAAAAAAAGTACTTTTTGCAGTAAGGTATGTTTTTGCTTGGGTTATTTTTTTCAAGAAGTAATTAAAAGCATATTATTATGGTTTAGATCTGGAATATCCCCAAAAGCTCATGTTACATAATGCAGCAATGTTCAGAGGTGAAAAGATCTGATTGTGAGGGCTTTGACCTCATCAGTGGATTGATGAATGAATTTACCAAGAGGGTAAAAACCTTAGGTGTGGCTAAAAGAAGTAAGTCCCTGGGAGCATGGCCTTGGACACTATGTCTGTCCCTGACCCTCTTCTCCGCCCCCCACCTTCCCTGCTGCTATGAGCTTTCCTCTGTGTGCCCTTCCACCATAATATTTCTGCTTCAGAGCCAGTCATAGACTAAACCTCTAAAACTATGAGCCAAAATAAAAGCTTCCTTCTCTAGGTTGTTCTTATCCAGCATTTTGTTCATAAGAATGAAAAGTTCACTAACACACATGTAGAATGGAAAAGAGGAATAATGAAAGAGAGAGCTCTTACACTAGAACCATTAGTGTTCTTCCTTGTTACAGCTAGAAAATGCTTGAAAATGGTAGCCCAGAAACAATGGCTACCATTCAAGAGGATGTTACCAGAAAAGGAATGAGACACTGTCAGATTAAATAAAAATTGCCATGAGAGCACTAGCTTTGGCACATCTGTAAAAGTATGGAAAAACAAGATATGTGTTTTGTAACTTATTTGTAACTCATTGCAATATATTTAGGCTTTATAAAGCCAAAATTCTAGATTTTGCATCTGGCTCATTGATCTTTCAGTTTCAATTAGTTTGGTGTATGAGGACCTTGGCTAAGGAGCATACTCCAAGCTCTTGATATTACTCTCCTAATAGCCACAACAGCTGTCTCACTGGTGCATTGTGTTCTCAAAGCTTTACCCTCTCTGTGTAGCCATCTGCTGAATGCTAAATGGTCTGACTTTCACTGGAATGACAACTTAAAGAAATGTGTGATTGTGAGCATCCTGTAAACAATGAACTATGAACTGAGACTGAAATCCAAGATGATAGTGACACAAAGTGGTGCTGATGCCCTAACTTTGGGTTACACTTTCACTTGAGAGCTTGAGCCAAAGGTGAGAATTTTGCTAAATAAAATTCTGTGGGAACCCATGGATTTAGACTTGGCACCTGTCCTAGTCCCAACAAACCAAAGCAATACAAAATTTAGTCTCAATATCCAAGTTTTGGTTGCTTGCAAGGGGCACTGTAGACAATTAACTCACTAAGCAGTAAATAACTAAGTTGTATTTATCTTTCTAAAAAAGATCATACACATTCATTTAAGCCCATTTTAAAAATCATTATATATAGATAGATAGATAGATAGATATAGATATAGATATATAACCATTGAATGAAGAAATGAGATATATATATATGTATACATATATATATTTATATAGAATGTAGCCCATCAAGTTGTTTTCCATTGTCACACTTTTATTTTTCTGTAAATGCTATCAGATCATAATGTTGATTGGAGTTTTTAGAATCTGCTCTGGTTCTGGGAGCTCCCTGAATTTTGAATTGTGTTTTGCTCAAACTCTACTAAATTTAATTGATGTAAGGAATTTCCTTTTGACACTCTTCTATACAGTAAAAGATTCTATCAAAATTCTATTACAAGGTAATAATTAAAACTCTTCCAGGTACTTGATTTATGGCTTACAAAGTATATTGCATGGTGTGAAATGGATTACTAAACAAGTAAGGTTCTAACATCAATTTTGCCAGAATTACTAAAACTGTGATCTTCAGCAATGATTTAATCTTTCTGAGACTCATTTTCATGTCTCTGAGTGGGAAGAATACAATCCGATCGTGTTGTGGTGATGATTACCTGTGACAAGGAGACAGCACAAGAGGTCAGATGGCACATGGTTCTCCTTCCCAGTTCACTTAAGACCCATGCAAGACTAGTGAAACTCACCAAAATGTATAAACATATGTAGATTCCAGATGAAGAAAAATAATAGATACACATATTTGAAAGATAAATAATAGTATTACATTATCTCAATTTTGAAAAGTATAGTCATTTGAAATGGCATAAATCATTCCTGCTTCTTCAAGCATGCCCAGATATTCCATCTTTTTGTAACTGCTTTCTGTTATGGAATTTTGTTTTACTGTAAATATTCCTTTTTGCTTGATGAAATATTATTTCTCTGCAACTTTTTAAAAATACAACTGTCATATCGTAAAATCATCACTGGTAATTCCTTTCTTTTCATGTTTTTTTCATCTGTATAAAACCATGCAAACATGGTTGGCATTTCTTGTTCAAAACACATCAGTAATGTTAGAGGCCAGGGTACACTTATCTTTTTTTCTGTCAAATTGAAGCCAGCTATTGTACTATTTTGAATATTAATAAAGAGCTTGTCAGAGAGTCAAATAATAGTGGAACAATATTGATCAAAAAAATCATTATGCTCAGAAAAAAATAAAATCTTAGATCTCTAAAGTAAATGAAAAGTTAATTTTTTTCAGATTACCTTATTTAAGTCTTCAATTCTTACTGAAAAGAAAAGAATCTAATATGCCAAATCCCAATACAACCTAATCAAAATTATCAATATGAAAGGATAAAATATAGGTTATGTCAGCATATTATTTCATAATTAAGAGAAATTCATGTTTTAAATATTTTCTCCCTAACAAAGTAAATTATTATTCATGTTAAATGTCATTTGAAAAATTTACATAAAGTAAATTTTCTTTTTCTAAATATGCTGAATTAGTGATTCATATCTTCCAAATTTGGAAAATATCATGTTTTGGTTAAAAATAACTTCTGATAGGCTCTGTGGGGATGTAAAAGAAAAATAAAAGAAATAGTATAATGAAAAATGAAACTTTCAGCCACTATTTTATGTAGTTAAATTGATAAGAATAAAGATTAGATTGGTTATGGAAAATCATTGCCTTGGAAATAATTCCCAAGTCCAAAACATAAGCATAGACCATTAGAGGTCAATATATAGCTGAAAAAATTGGGACTCAAGCAGAGAGACAATTGGTCAGTTGAAAAATTATGATAGATTCTTTTTAAAAAATTGGCAGTGCCTACACAGATTGTTTCAAGATAAAATAGAAAATTTGGCCATCAGGCTTTCTGGCAATAAAATTGTTTCCCAAGAAGATCAACATGGAGAAAAAACAGATTCTACCCAAGTTGCTAGGAAGATTCTAGTTCTTATCATAAATTAATGTTAAAGTAAAAGTTTGACACTCTGATTTTCTACATTAGTTTTAAGAGCTTTGGTGGTTTAACGCATCCCTGGAACTGACTGAATTAGGATTTTAAGCCTATCTAGCTGTGGACCTCAGCCATGGCAAATCTGCAAGAGTGCTTCTACTCTGTGAGTCCTCTTCTCTGGGGACATAGTCACTTTTTAAGTTTGGCCCTGCATTCCCATGGTTCTATTAGGGAGATGCTCCCACAGACAAGGGCACATGACAAGACAGAATTCTTAAGGGGGGACTAATAAATTTTAAAATTAGAATTCCTGGTCTCTTTCTAACAGAGTTTTGTGAGTTTAGCTTGCATGCCTTTCCAGATCTTATTTTTTGCCTCAATAACTATTATGTATTTTTTTCATTTTTCCTATGGGATCTTTATATGTGTGTTTTGTTTTTATAATGTACCAAGGACCTCATGGAATTCATCTCAGGAGTTATTGAGATAGTTTGGTACCTTTCCCAAAAATGGAATAGGATCATTTAGGGAAGGGCATGTCACCTCCTTCTAAGATTAGAAAGGGACTTAATTCTAATTAAAACAATCTTATTCCAAACCAATATCATCTGTTCCGAAACCCTTTCATTATAGGGCAGTTGTTAAAAATACTATACTATGGTAAGTTAAATTATCTTAGGTAGGAAAAAAATTCAAAATTCAATTAGGATAAGGAATGTCTATAGAACAATTGGCTTTCCAAACCCAAATTACATAAGGAGCTGATAAATTGTTTAAATGATTCTGTCATTTGAGGAAGGAGCTAGGCAGAGGAGGCAGAAAATGAAAAAGTTGCCTGTGTTAGTCAGTGTTCCATCTCTGTGACAAAATACTTGAGAGAAACCACTCACAGCAGGAAAGATTTATTTTGGCTCACAGTTTCAGAGCAATCAGTCCACGTTCATTTGGTCATTTTGTTCTGTGGAATCTGTGCCTGTGGTGAGGCAAAACATCAATGGCAGGGAGTACATGACAGAACAGAGCTGCTCCCCTCAGAGTGGCCAGGAAGTAGGGGAGCTTGCTAGAGACAACATGTACCCTTCAAGGACACACTCCCAGCAATCAATTTCCTCCAAGTAATCTTCACCTCCTAAAGTTTCATCACCTCCCAATAGTCCCACTAGCTGGGGACTAAGCCTTCAACACATGAACATGCAGAGTATATCCCAAAACCAAACCAAAACATATACTCAGTGCCAAATGCATATACTCAGGAAAAATGGTACAGAAAAGGAAATAAGCATGACCAAGTTAATTTCTCACTCTTCTGAAAGGTTATTCTCTAAGAAGTTGATTTCTAAGTATGCTGGAAGGTAGAGCTGTCTAGAGCTCTTCTTTTAAAATGAGCAGGCCTCAGCATAGACCTACAAAACCGCAGTGTATCCACGGAAGAAACCTGGTAATCTGGCAATCTGCATATAACAAGTTCCCTGGGTGATCCTGGTCAGATAAATTTGGGATGCATTGTTTTAAAAGAGTGTCAAGTTACTAGCCAAGAAGACGCCTCTATGTGCTTGTCTAATATTCTGAGCCCTGGGAGTAGTGAACCTCATTCCTAATAAGGTAGCCCTGTGGTTGGAATCAAAATAGGAGCTCTGATTCAGATGAACAGAACAAAAACATTGGGGCCACACAATGCAGGGCAAGAGCTTAAGCAGACACAGAAATAGCAAGACCAAATAAGGAACTTAAAGCCTATTATGAATTGTGGTTAATTTATACAGAAAGCATCCCGTTATTAAAAATATGACTCTTTCAGTCATATCATCTGTGTAAAAGAAGTTATATCAATTTATAGATGGTTAATATCAGAGTCAATACAAGTAAATGAAAAGTATAAGTGCTAGGTAATTATAAGGTATTGTTACTACAAGGTAAAGAGTATGATGCCCATGTTGGTAGCAGGAGTCCAATAGGTAATATAGATGGTTGGGGAAACACTGCAATGGGAATATGGAATGGAAGGATTTTTAAAATGTAAGTTAAGTGTCAGCAGGCAACATAGCCCCTCTACTGGCTGGGAGTCCACCTAAGACTCCATGTTTAGAAAGATAAAAAAAAAAAAAAAAAAAAAAAAAGATTCACCATACTTGAGGATTTGGGTAGCTGAGAACTTACCAAGATAAGATTCAGACATGAAGAAAAAATTAAATTGGTACCCACTTCCTGGTGATGGGGTGCATGATGGAAGCTTTGTGCAACACAAGATATTACAGTGAAAGCAAAGTCATTACAGGAAAAGCAGTGATAAGCTATTCCTGAGACTTCTATTACCCTGGGGCAGGTCTGGTAAAGCCGAGCCTACAATCAAGAATAAAATCCCAGTTATAAAAAGAAAGAAATGCAAGAAGCTAAGAGGTTTTAGATAGGGGACCAGTAAACCAGAGACAGTACTTATTCAATCATGAAATGATGTTCAAGAGTGACATCTGCTGCCCACAGAAGATCCAAGCTCTATCCAGAGGTTGTAAATACATGCAACTCTAGTTGCAGGGAGACAAAAAAATGTGTAGAACACCTGGGCATGAGACAATGGAGAAATGTGAGTATTGTCTAGAATTTAGAATACAATAGCTGAAATGTATTCAAATTCACATTTATGAAGTCTAACAGGCCAAACTGGTCTCTAGGCTAAATTAAATCCCAGGTGACCTGGTTCTCTACTTAACCCATGAATGGCCCAGGAAAGAGGGCACATATATAAAGAGGTGATCTATTCATTAATATTAAATATTTTGGACTTCAGATTAAGTCGTGAGGAACATTCATTTTCCACATACTGTAATCCAAGAACTTCAGGAGGCATCCTATACAGATTTAAAATGCATAGAAATGGGGAAGAGCCAGGCTGCTTGAACCAAAGCATTTTGATAATCATATAATATGTACAGGTGTAACTGGTTTCCAGTACATTATATAAATTCAACTGTATAAATTTAGGTATCATCTTTTGAGAATTATTTGTGTCCTAGGCATTAAAGAACTTAAACCATTCCATCTGAAGTGTTTAACATAGAACACAAAATTCCTGCTGTTGAATGCTGCTATTTAAATCTTGGCATAAGAATTCTATCCTTCTTAAATCTATTAAGGAAGAATTTTAAATATCTGAATTCATTTAAGAATTCCTTTACCTCTTCAAACACAATGGGAGTAGAGTGCCCTCTAGAGTCTTATTTGTATTTTAAGTGACAAATTAGAGAGGAAATCTCACTTAGAACATTTCTGGCTAGGCTCACTAAGATTTAGAAATGTGGCTACTGACGCTACACACACAAAAAAAAAATTATATCTCTACAAAGTTTAGTATAAGTTTTCCCTAAGAGGAACATCATTGAATGTTACTTATCTATGAGGTCAGGACAGCAAAAAAAAAAAATGTTTTTTATTTAAAATATGTCAACTCTTATTCTACATTCTCTGTCCTATAAATTTATTTGAAGTAAACATAATATCAGTACAACTCTTTCATCATACATGTGCAAATTTTTATATTATCTACTCATTTTAGTATATAAGTTCCAAAAAGGGAAAACAACATTTATTAATCTAATATCCAAGACCATATATGCTTACACTAGTAGGTGAATCAATACACACCAATTAAAGGCATTGCTAGAAATGTCATTGTACTATTTAAGACACACAGATTAACACCAGGCTATAATAACAGATGCAATATGAACAGGCTTATAAATAAATATGAAGCTTGAAACTGCAAACTTGCAATCAGAAGCTAAAATTCAAAGTCTAAAAAGAACATTTACTTTCTGGAATTTAAAAAAATATGTTTTTAACATTCAATTATGTTACCCAAATAATATGCATATTTTTGTTTTTATGTAGCAGTAAAACTAAATTTAATTTACACACAGAGTGAAAAAAATCTATCTATATATCATTTATCAATAAAGTCAGGGATCTTCATCCTTATCTCTAAAATGGGAATAATAGATAGCTAAGCTTATTACATGATTAATATGTCAAATATAAAAATTTACAAAGGGTTTTTTTAAACTACAAAGAACTATGCATTTAAGGTATTATTTTTGTTTTCCATGTAAAATGAAGAGAGTTGATAAACTTGTCAAAGAGAGGCCTCCTTCAATAAAAACACTAAGAATCCTCCTGATGTGCTTAAGACTGCTTCTGAAGCTTCTTTGCCTATGTTTACTCCTAGCACTTATTTCTTAAATATAAACATATTTTGGGGACTCTTTCTTTTTATCTAATTTCACTCAAAATTTTCCCTAGGGAATCATTTTCTCATGTCTTCAACACCTCTACAATCTGGAAACACTTAAATTTACCTCCCCAGATCTACTACCTAAAACCCATCTCCGTATTCCAACTACGTATGTTATCACTGCGTCAGAGGAGTCCTAGGGCTGAAATCATAAGTATACAGCACAGATTTGAGGCAAAATGTCAATGCAACATGAGTTGAAGCATACATGAAACTGTCCTCCCAGTCATGCCCATGATGCGATGGCTGAGAGGATGTGAGGTTGGGCACCAAATTCATCTCATACCACTCAGATCCACTTGTGCCCTACATTAAATGTAAACCATTGCTGAGGGTCCTGGTTGAGGGCCTCGTCAAAATGCTTACCACACCAGGGTTAGAGGCACAAACTACAGATGGTACATCTGATATTCCAACCATGATTCATATTTGTCTTCTCATTTATCACCTTTGACCTACCTATCCCCTCCTCTCTCTCTCTCTCTTTTTCTCTCTATTTCTATCTCTTCCTCCCAACCTCCTCTCCCACCCCATCCCCTTCTCTCTCCTCCACCAGGTTGCTCAATCCCTCCTCAGCTGATCCAGGTTGTTGCCTAGTGAAGCATCTCAGACTTTCAACCTGAGAGTCGGAGCTCTTAGTTGCTTTGTTTTTACCATGCTTTGGTCACTGTAATTGCTACTCTATTACATGATAACACTACTGTGCCAGCCTTCATGATCATCAAGCTCATCTCCCTTATGGTTGGTGCTGCTCTACTGGCATGAGGAACCCACAATAATGCAAGAGTCACTCTTAACTATTTTGAAGTACTCACAATTTGGGATTCAGTGGACACTTTATGTATTGCTGAGTGAAAATGTTCCCCCAATATAATAGGCTATTTTGTCAAAAAGGGAAAATGTGAATTCCACATCTTGGTTCCTGGATCTGTGTGTTGTAGCCATGGGAGATACCTCATATATGATTGGTGATTTGATGTTGGGCACTGTGCAAGACAAACGTTGCTCTGGACGCCATGACACTTCTTCCTCTCCTCTTAAGTTTCCTCTTTCATGTTTGTGGGCTCTGAGCAAAAAAGAGCCGTGCACCTGAGGGCTGCTTCCCTGACAACACCAACATAGCCGTCCATTATTGGCTGGGATAAGCCTGTCTGCCACTTCACCATTGGTTCCTTGGCTGTCTCCCCTCCCTATAAAAATCCATGTGCCTTGAAAATAAATGGATTTTGAGCTGCCATCCACTGTCTGTGGCTGACTCATTTCCCCGGGGGAGAGGGAAGAGGGAAGGGATCTCCAAGGGGGATCCGGATTTCAGCCAAGGCACTCGTCCTCCTGATTGGTTCCCACGGGGCAATCCAGCTGGTTCGGATTGCCCCGCCTGGGCGCAGGGATGCCTGAGGCAGCGACAATTTGAGGCAATCCTGAAGGGCATTGGACAAGTCACTCTATAACTTTAATCATCAGGTTGTTTCCACAAACTCACTCACACATGTTTTATAAAATGAATTCATTGATCTGAAAAGATGCCATATGATATCTCTTTTGTAAATCATGCATTCTGTAAGTGCTTGAATAATGATGTTGCAGGAGCACTGTTTGCATGGAAGGAAGCTCATGTCCAGAGAATATATCAATTCAAGTAAGGAAGAATCACTGTTATCTTCAGTATGAAGTGGGGGTTGATATAATTAGATTACCACTAAGTGACTGATTGATCTCCTTGAAGATGATAACTGTTTTAGTCAGTTTTTTAACTGCTATGAACCAAAGGCCTGACAAGAACAATTTTAGATGAGGCAAAGTTTACTTGGGGGCTCACAGTTTCAGAAGTCTCAGTCCATAGATGGCTGACTCCACTGCTCTGAGCTAGAGATAAGGCAGGACACTATGTCAGATGGGTGTGGCAGAGGACAGCAGCTCAGAACAGCACACCAGGAAGCAGAGAGAGAAAGTTACATTCAACAAGGACAAAATATAAACCTGAAAGGCATGCCCCGAATGACCCTCCTCCTTTAACCATACCCTTCCTGCCTACAGTTACCTCCCAGTTAATCCCTATCAAGATTAATGCACTGATTAAACTGTTATGAATCTCATAACCCAATCATTTCACCTATAAATTTTTCTGCATTGCCTCAGACATGAATTTTTGAGGGACACCTAATATCTAAACTATAACAATAACATATAGGAGGAACTTATCATTCATCTTTGCTTCTGATAGGTCCAACATTCAGCAACAGTAGTTGCTATATCAGCATAGTGAACAGGATTTCATTCTATTGAACTTTAGTACAGTGTGTGTGTGTGTGTGTGTGTGTGTACATATTAAGATATATATCTTATAAATTTAAAATGGCCCACTAAGCACTGGGTAGTGAGTAGAAATTCTTAGTTGTAGTGGGTGAAAGGTGCAATAGCTTATCCTTTCCTGTGGAGAAAATGTCTTGGAATACCCAAGGCAATTGAACCCCTAAAAATGTTAACAATAAAGCAGCCCACTGAAGCTTTATAGAGTTTTTCTCCCACCATTTGACACATATGAGTTTTACTGAGACAACTAGGGTACTTTCTTCTCTGTGCACATCAGATCCAGTTAACACAATAGCATCATGTAGTGAACCAATGTAATGATATATGAAATGAAACGTTAAGATGATTAAAGCCCCTGAAGACTGTATTTTTATAAAACAGGAGAGTTAATAATACCCTGAAGCAAGATATATATACTACTCAAGATTAAATTCCAATTCCATCCTCTGGAGATAAGATTTTTTTAAACACTGCTGTGAAAGAGTCTAGTTCTCAGTGTCCTAAAATGATGGTTGGATGATTTGAGCCTGTTGTTCTCCTGGAAGGTGTTCAGGATGACCAGAGATGCTGTGAGCACCAACTTGCCTACTCCTAGAGTGGAAACCAGAGAACTGGAACGAGGACATTGGATAGATGCACCAGAGAATATTGTACCCTTTATTCTCATGTTGGCAGAAGTGACTATCATCCATGAGCTGATGAAAGAGGGCAGCTTCTTTTTGCCTCACATCATTTAATTACTTGAGCTACCCAGTATTTCACCTTCTAACTCTTGCAAGTCCAATCTACCACAGGTAAGATGATACTAGTCACCCCAAGGGTTATTTTCATTCTCCTTACCACAAACATAACAGTTCTTCTAAAAGACGTTAGCACATTAAATACAGAACTAGAAATGATAGTAATAAAAACAACTTTCATTATAATAAGAATCTTTGAACATCTAACATGTTTGATTGAATCTTACTTTTGTTAAACTGCCATCTTATAGTTTACCTCCAAGATGCATTCTATGATAATTTTATTTTTAAATTATTTTAATGAGATTGAACTTGAAAAAGAACAAGAAATTCATCACTTATACATACTAGATGCAGCCTGTATCAGATCTATAAATGGACAAAAAATAAAATGAATCAGATTCTTCTCTGTGCACTCAGCAAATTCTTCAGAGAATGAAAATCAATTTTTTAAATGTTCTTTTTCTTGGTCTTCTATGAGTAACTGCACCATAAAAACAAATTCAAAGAATCTTTCAACTGTATTAGGCATACCAAATGTGTATGCTGCCATCTATCCTAACTTAAAATTTTTCATCTTATTTAAAAATTTTTAATAGTAGAAAAATGTATATTAGTATTATCCCATTTTATGTTTTGAAGTTTTTTATAGCATGTCCTTTTAAAAAAAATTAGAATGGGATGATTATGATCAGTTGCCATTTTCTTCTTTTATCTGTGTTTTCTAAATTCTTTATGATGACCATATATTCTGTGAAGCTTAAAAAACATTAAAATTTTGGGACCATATTTAGCATATCAAATCATTGCTTGCACCAGATAATGTGTCAAACATACATCATGTTGTCCTACATCTACCAAATATTTTTAACTTAGTACTCATATTTACCACTTTTACAAATATAAAACTCCAGTGAAGACAGTGTCAGCCCAAGCAATAAAAGTGATTAAGGACCAAGAATATATAAAAAATAGTTGCCAGACCTCAATGAAATCCTAACGTGGGAAAGATATATTTTATACAGCTACCCTTCCTCCCCTTTCTATGATCTTTTCCCTCCACTACCATTTCTTTTATTATTATTACTATTATTAGTTGAAAATGGACTTACAATTGAGAGGGAATCATTATCAAACAGTCAAGAACCAAAGTATATTTACATAGTTAGCCAAGGCTGCTGACATGTCATGATTTCCCCCCTTGGGTTTCTCATGGTTCTATGTTCCCCCCAAAAGAACCCCTGTGTTAAATGGACTTCTCATGAAGGTTGGAGATCTCCTTCTGAGTTGATTCCCCCATACTCCCTTCCTCCAGCCTTCAAGATATCCTTCCTATTCTCTCCCCACTTCTTGCCCCCCTCCCTATGTCTCCAGGTATACTAGGCAATGTTCCCCCTAATTGTGTAAAAATTCATACATTTTGAGGTTATTGTTAGCTTAGCCATCTAATATACTGTTTCCAATTGTATTCTACCTTCCACATATGAGAGAAAACATTCAGCCCTTGAGTCTCTGAGATTGAGATACTTCACTTAGCATAATTTTTTCCATCTCCATCCATTTGGCTGCAAAAGCCACGATATCATTTTCTCAAATGACCAAGTAGTATTCCATTGTACGTATGTACCAAAGTTTTTGAATCCACTCATTTAGTGAGGGGCATCTGGGTTGGTTCCATAGTCTAGCTATAGTAAATTGAGCTGCTTTAAACATTGATGAAGCCGAATCTCTATAATATCCTGATTCTAACTCTTTTGGGAAAATACCCAGGACTGGGATAGCTGGGTCATAAGGTGGTTCTAGCCCTAATTTTTTGAGGAGTCTCCACACTGCTTTCCAGAGTGGCTGAACCAGTTTGCAGTCCCACCAACAGTGTAACAGTGTTCCTCTTTTCCCACAGCCTCCTCCAGCATCTTTCATTGTTTCTATTCTTCATTTTTGCCACTCTAAAAGGAGTGAGACGGAATCTCATTGAAGTTTTGATTTGCATTTCTCTTATTGCTAATGATGTAGAGCATTTTCTCATATATTTATGGGCTTTCTGGAATTCTTCTAGTGAGAAGTTTCTATTTATATCAGTAGCCCATTTATTGATTTATTATTTGTGATTTTGGTGTTTTGTTTTTTCAGTTCTTTGTATATTCTGGATATTAGCCCTCTGTCTGAGGTGTACCAGGCAAAGATTTTCTCCCATTCTGCAGGATCTCTCTTGATACTCTAGACCAGTTCTTTAATTGTTATATTTATTAATATATTATTATATTAATTAATTATTATAATTAGTTTAATTGCATCTCATTCATTTATTCTTGACTTTACTGCTTGCACCATGGGAGTTTTGTTAAGGAAGGCAGTGTCATCCTCTATGACCTGTAGTGTTGATCCTACATCTTTTTCAAGTAAGTTTAAAGTTGCTGAGTTAATATCCAGTTCTTTGAAACATTTTGATTTAATTTTTGTGCAGGGTGAAAGGTAAGAATCTAATTTCAGTTGTCTACACTTGGCTGTCCAATTTGTCCAATACCATTTGTTGAACAGGCTATCTTTCTTCTACACTATATTTCCCCCCCTTTATCAAATATCAAGTAGTTAAAGATATGAGGGTTCATCTCAGAATCTTCTATTCCATTGGTCTTCATTTCTGTGTTGATATCAATACCATGCTGTTTTTCTTACAATGGCCCTGTAGTATAATTTCAGGTCAGGGATTGAGATACCCCCTCCTTCTTCCTTCCTGCAGAGTAATGTTTTGGCTAAACTGGGTCTTCTGTTATTCCAAACAAACTTGAGAATTGCTTTTTCTATATCCATGAAGAATGACATTGGTATCTTGATGGGGATTGCATTAAATCTGTATAGGGCTTTGGGTAGAATGGCCATTTTGTTTGTATTAATTCTGCCTAACCATGAACATGGTATGTTTTTCCATCTACTCAAATCTTCGCAATTTCTTTTTCAAGTGTTTGATAGTTTTTGTTGTAAAGGTCCTTAATATCCCTTGTAAGGCTGATGCCCAAGTATTTTATTTTTTTTGGAGGAGATGGTGAATGAGACAAATTCCCTGATTTCTTCTTCTTGGACTTGTTGCTGGAGTAAAGGAAAGCTAGTGATTTATTGGTGTTGATTTTATAGCCAGCCACGTTGCTGAAATCACCTAAAAACTCTAGAAGTTTTCTGGTCGAGCTTATTGGGTCTTCTAGGTATAGAATCATGTCCTCAGCAAATAGAGACAACTTAACTTTCTCTTTTCCTATTCGAATTTTTTTTATTTCCTAGTCTTGCCTGATAGCCCTAGCAAGGGTTTCAAGGACTATATTGAACAAGAGTGGTGAAAGTAGACAACCTTGTCTTGTTCCTGAATTCAGTGGAAATGCTTTCAGTCTTTCTCCATTGAGGATAATGAGTCTGTCATAAATGGATCTAACATAGTTAAAGTATCTTCCCTTGATCCCTATCTTCTCCAGAGCTTTGAGCATAAAGTGGTGTTGAATTTTATCAAAGGCCTTTTCTGCATCAATTGAGATGATTATATTATTTTTATTTTCAATTTTGTTTAAGTGGTGAATTATATTTATTGATTTGCGAATGTTGAACCAGACTTGTTTTCCTTGTATGAGGCCCACTTGGTCATGATGTATTATCTTTTTAATGTACTTTAGAATCTGATTAGCTATAATTTTATTAAGGATTTTTGCATCTATGTTCACCAGGGGAATTGGTCTTTTCTTGGTATGTCTTTGTTGGATTTTGGTATCAGTGTAATATTTGCTTCATAAAAAGTGTTTGGGGGTGCTCCCACTCTATCAATTTCATGGAAGAGCTTATAGAAGATCAGTGAAAGTTTGGTAGAATTCTGCCATTCTGCCGTATATCCATCTGGTCCTAGGATTTTCTGTTTGGAAGAGCTTTGACTACTGCTTTGATTTCACTATCTGAGATAGGTTGGTTTAGATTTTCAATGTCCTCCTGTGTTAATGTGGGGATGTTGTATGTGTCCAAGTATCTGTCCGTCTCCTCCAGATTATCAAACTTGGCAGAGTATAAATTTTCAAAATAGGTTCTGATAATCTTCTGGATTTTTATTGAGTCTGTGGTGATATCTCCGTTTTTGTCTTTGATTTTGTTCTTCCTTTTGGTGAGGTTGGCACGGGGTCTGTTGATCTTATTTTTTTGAAGAACCAACTCTTTGTATTGTTGATAAATAATTTGTATGGGGTTTTTTGTTCTCAATTTTGTTGATTTCACCTCTGATTTTAGTTATTTCCTGTCTTCTATTAGCTTTGGGATTGGATTGCACTCTTTTTGCAGGCATTTGAGTTGTAGCATAAGGCTATTTATTTGGGCTGTTTCTAGATTTTTGACGTATGCACTCAGTGCTATAAATTAACCTCTGAAGAATGCCTTCATACTATCTCAGAGATTTTTTTATGTTGTTTCCTCATTCTCATTCATTTCCAAGAATTTCTTGATTTCTGCTCTCATTGCCTCTTTTATCCATTCTTCGTTTAAGAGGGAATTATTCAATTTCCAAGTATTTGAGCAATTTCTGTTGTTTCTCTTGTTGTTGATTGCTAAGATCATAGCATTGTGGTCTGTCAGGATACGTGGGACTATATCAACTTTTTTATATTTGTTAAGGCTAGCTGGGTGAGCCGCTGAGAAAAAGGTAAATTCAGCCAACTTAGGATGGAATATTCTGTAGATGTCTGTTAAGCCCGATTGATTAATAGAGTTGTTCAGATTGGAGATGTCTTTATTGATTGTTTGTTTTGATTATCTATCCAGAGTTGATAGTGGTGTGTTGAAGTCCCCCAGAATTATTGTGTTGAGATCAATGAGGGGATTAATGTCCTTAAGTATTTTTTCCATATATTTGGGGGGGTTGTAATTGGGGGCATAAATGTTATAGTTATATCTTCTTGATGAAGTGTCCCTTTTAGTATGATGAAGTGTCCATCTTTGTCCTTTCTTTGTCCCTAATTTTAGATGGAAATTAATTTTATCAGATATTAAGATCACCACACCAACTTCCTTTTTTGGACTGCAGGCCTGGTAGACATTTTGCTAACCTTTTACTTTCAGTCTGTGTCTATTTTGGAGTGTGAGGTGTGTCTCCTGCAGACAACATATTGTTGGTTTTGGGTTTTTGATCCAGTGAGCAGTCTGTGTCTGTTAATTGGGGAATTCAGACCATTCACATTCAGAGTTAGAATAGATATGACAGGCTGAGCCTCAAACTTTGTGACTCTTACAGAATTTTGAGCCATCTTGGGAATCCTTTAGTGTGCACTGTAGTTTGAACTCTTCTGAATGAAGAATATCCTTGAGAATATTCTGTAGCGCAGGATTTGTGTTCATGTATCTTGCTTACTTGAGTTTATCATTGAAGTATTTAATTTCCCCATCACATTTAAAGCTGAGTTTTGCAGGGTATATTATTTTTGGTTGGAAATTGTTCTCTTTCAAGGCTTGAAAAATATTGTTCCAAGCTCTTCTGGCCTTCATTGTTTGATCTTAAAAATCCATATCCTAATTGGTTTGTCTCTGAATGTGATTTGGGGTTTTTCTCTGATTTTAGAATTCTCTCTTTAATTTCTCTGTTATTCATTTTATATATGATATGTCTTGGTGAATTTCTCATTTGATTAGGTCAGTTAGGTGTCCTGTAAGCATCTTGGATGTGGTAATCTGGGTCGACTCTAATGTAAGGAAAGTTCTCCTTTATAATTTCAGTTAGAAGGCTCTTAATGCCCCTTATTTGCTGTTCAGAGTTTTCATCCAGTCCAAAGATTCTCAGGTTATTTCTCCTCATCTCGTCAAATATTATTTGGAAGTTCTGGTCATGTATTGTAAGTTTCTTCTCTTGTCTATCCTTTTTAACTCAACATTGTTTATCCTATCTTTGTTATCTGATCTACGTTCTTCAAGAGCAGAAGTTCTATTTTCAGTTGAGTTTACTCTGGTGTTAGTATCTTTCAGTGAAGATTTGATTTGGTTGACAGTGTTTTTCAATTCAGATATCTCTGCTACATCTCTTTTCAGGGCATCTAATTCTTTATAAAGCTGATCTTTCATCTCATGGAATTGCTCCCTTATTTCCCTATAAAAGTTGTCTTTCATCACTTGAAATTGTTCTCTGATCTCTTTCCTTAATTCTTCTTTCAACTCTTTGATTGGGTTACTAATCATAATCTTGATACAATTTCTTTGTTTTTCATCTAGGGCCCTGACCATGGAGTCCTTGGGTGGCAAACTGTGAGGTTGAGGAGGTGAGTTATTTCCCTTTTTCCTCATTTTCAGAAATAAAGGGTGTGTCTTGAAGACTGACAGCATTACTCTTGTAGGGGTAATTAGAGCGTCTTATGGTTTTGCTTTGTTGGGATAGGGTGTTATTTGGGCAGCTCAGACATATAGCTACCAGTCTAATCAGTGAGGAAATGAGAGCCTATAGGTGTGTATATGAGACAGTTTCAACTAAAACAGCTATGATGATGGTTAGCACCTATAGGAGCAGTTTTCTTTGAAAGAACTCTCCTGATATATTATGATAGCAGGCAAGTACCTGTTTTGAAGAATGTCCCTTTGTTCAGTTAGCAGGGTCTCTGTAAGTAGGGTGAAGAAATGACTAGAAAGTCAAAGAGGTGATTTGGGGAGGTAGATTAGAACTCCTGACTTAGAATAAAGAGGAACAAGGGCTCAATATGATGTAGGTTATTCAATTAGGAATAAGGAAAATATAGAAATGGGAAGTGGGTGGGGAAGTACTTTGGGTGAGAATGAGAGAGAACAGCATATATTTTAGGAATTTCCAGACTAAAGGGAGAGAAGAGGTTAGTATGTGGCATGGTTCTCTTTGACCAAAGGAGACTGAGGGCTATTTTGCTATCATGAAGTGTTTTCCTGATCGGATCCACTGCTATAGAGACATCAGTCAAGTTCAAGAGGACACAGAGACAGTAGAAGCCAACCACCACTACATACACACACAAAAAAATGTACATCCACAAACACCAAATTCAATAATAACAATAAAGCAAAAAAGGATTTAAATTTTTTTTAAAAAATACTACACAGCAGCAGGATCCCTGTTTAAAAAAAGAAAATTAAATAAAAAATAACTAGTTGGGAAAGTTGTGATTTTTTTTTTGCCCCCTAAGTCAGTGTGTACCGTGGGGTTATGTGTTCATATCTGCCATCTAGCTGGGAACTCTTCCCAGTTGAGCTTGTCGGGGGAGATGCAGTTTGGTAATGTCTGGTGGCCTGGGTTTTCCTAGAGGATCTCCTCAAATTTTTCTGTTGCAGAGGGGTAGAAGACCCTGCCCTCTCCCTCTTTTTGTGAGAATAGAGCTCAGCACCTCCTGAGATGCACTCCTGGGCTGAGTATGTTCAGCCTGGTCATATTCCTGATCTTTGTAAGTTGGGGACCCAGAAGCTATAGACAGTCTAGTAGACCCTAATGTAGATGTGTGGGACTCTGACTGTTCCAAGGAGAGTGGCCAGACTGAAGCTTGCTTCCCTGGGATCACTGATGACCCACTCTGAATGCCTTATAATCTTCAGAGGCCCCAAGAGCTGCTCTGTGGGGTTGTCACAGTCCCAGCAAGGGAAGATGTGTGTGAAGGAGAGTCCAGGCTAATTGTGCCAATGTTTATGTGGTTCTCAATTGCAAGCACTAGGGGGCGAGGAAACCCAGTCCCACCTGAAGGACTCAGGACCTACGGAGACTTGACTCTGCGCAGAACTCAGAGGCTGAAGGAGAGCCCAGGCTTCCCCTTTTGTTCAAAGGTTCCTGAGGCTGATGTCAGACCCTGCCTTGTTAGAGAGTTACAGGCAGCTTTTGGAGAGACCGAGGCAGGTGGCCCCCTTGGGAAGAATATGCCCTGCTGTGCCAGGTTCTGTTCACAGACTTCTTCTGTTCGGACATGTAAGAGGGTGGACAGGCAGCCACCACTTGTATGTCCCGCGAGCTGGAAAGGGGCTTCGCAGTCCCACACAGCTCCCTGGGCAGATGGCCAGGTCACAGGGCAATAAAATCTGTTTTTCTGTCTGTGGGGACTGAGGTCCCTAGTCCATGCATAAAGGATGGGTCTGGTTTCACTTTTGCCGAGTGAGTGACCAGCCCCACCCTCAGGGTATCCTCAAAATGGCAAGCGGAGTCAGCTGGCTGCCATGCACGAATAGCTGTAGGTTCGCTACCATGAGCAATTAAATCATTTCCAGAGATTGAGAATCAGCTCTTGCAAACTGAGATGGTGGCTGAAAAAGTATTCCCCGCTGTGACCAAGTTAGAATGCTTGTGCCATTTCCTCCCCTCCAGGGTAACTCCCCTTCACCTGGCTGTGGAGCCGATTGAGCTGGCGAGACAAACTAGTTGTTTAGATTCGCTAAAGCAAAGCTCTATTCCTTTGGTGTTAAAAAATTAGGGGGGTATTCTGCTCCCCCACATCAAGAACCTGGTCCTACCATTGGATACTGCCTCCCACTCCTGCAGCATGAAGTATTACTCAGGTAATAGTCAGGAGCATCTCGGGATCACTGGTGGTGGGGTGGTCGCCATGTTCAAACCCCTCCACTACCATTTCTATCACCATGTATCAAATGCTCTTCAGCTGTAGAGCCTCCATAACATCAAGGGAAAACTCATGTATTTATTATTTTAACACATAATGTTATTTCTTCTAGGAATATTTATGTGGTAAAAATAAATATTAATGAAAAATAATGAAATTTCAGGCACAGGAGATATAATTTTTGCTTCTCATCACTCTAATATCAATCACATATTAGCTCCAGATAGCAAAAAACATTTCTATCAGATAGACTATCAGGTGTGACTTTGGAAGAGCTATCTAAGACTTCTTAGCCTATCTTTTTGCGTCTGTGAAATGAGTATCAAAATCTTCCCCTCAAGGCTATTGTGAGAGCAGTAATGAGATCCTATGCAGATGGCATAGCATATAAGCAGCTCCTCAGTGACGAAAAATGTTTGCTCTCTGACTTTCCTCCTGCATTAGTTTCCTAGGAATGCCATAACCAAGTACCACCATCTATATGGCTTTAAACAACAATTTATTGTCTCACTTTTTTTTTTTTTTTTGAAGACAAGATAGAAATCCAAAGTCAAGTTGTCAGCAAAGTTGGTTCCTTCTGGAAGCTCTAAAGAAGAATCTGCCCCATGTTTATGTCATGGATCCTTCTGATTATTGGCCATCTTTGGCATCCCTTGCCTCACATCTGCATCACTCCCATCTGTTTCTGCCATCCCTGGTATTCTGTGTGCAAAGTGTCTTCACATGACTTCTGATAAAGATATTAGTCACTAGATGGGGAGTCTACCCCAATCCAGTATAACTTATTCTCTTAACTTGATTACATCCTCAATGATATTATTTCCAAGTAAGATCACATTTACCAGTTCCAGAGGTTTGCACTTCAACATATCTTTTGGGGGGACATAATTTTACCACCAACACCTGTTATTTATAAAATGACTTAAGTGTCTTCCATACCATAACTGGGAGACTAGCTCAAGTAAAGATACTGGAGGAGTGATGCCCTGTTGACAGGCTCATTTACAACTGAGTAGAAACAGTTTAATAAGTGATGAAATTGTGTCATCACCACCCACCAAACTTCTCACAGAGACTAGAACACAGGATGAGGAAAACTCACTTCTTAGAACATTTTTTTAATGTACTGTATGTCTGTATTACCTACTTAAAATAATTGAACATTAAAAATCAACTGATAGGGGCTGGAGCAGTGGCTCAGCAGTTGCATCTCTTGCCTGGCATGCACAAGGACGCAAGTTCAAATCCCAGCACCAGGTACACAACCAAGTGTAGAAGCCACAAAAGCCATATGAAAAACTAAATAAAATTGCTTCTTTCTTTCTCTCTCTCCCTGTCCTTTTCTCTTTAAAAAAATCAACTAATATCTACCTGTTCATACCATCTCTCATCATATTCATGAAGGTCCCTCTACTTGTTATTTTTTAAGGTCCATCTATTTAACAGAAGCTGCTGGCATAGTAGAATGTCTTCATAAATCTCCAAACCTCCTAAATATATCTCTTCTGGACATTATTGTCATTGTTTTGTTAGAAAATTTGCCTTGAAACAATAAAAGGTGATTAAGGAGTAAGTATAGATGACAATGAAGCCCTTGAAAAAAAAATCTGTTAAGTGGAATATTTTCATTTTGTTCCCTCTTACAAGTAAGAAGATACATTCAGTCTCATAAAAATGCAAGGAGAAAATGAAGCAGACAAGAAACATATGCCAAATAATAAATGATAAGGCATAATATAAAATAAAACCAATTCAAAAAAATTCCACATAAATCTACAGGAAAAGAGATTCATCCTTTGGAACCCACTCAGAATTGCACAAAATAAGATTTCACTCTTCCATTGCTCCCAAACTCTATTTTGTGCTACTATGAGGTGTATTTACAAACTACTTGTATGGTAGTGAAGCAGAGAAATGAAAGTCAAAAGTCCTGCATTGAGGTCTGGGATTGTAGCTCAGGGGTAGAATGTTTGTCTAGCATGTGTGAGTCACTGGATCCAATTCTCAGCAGTGCATAAAAATAAATATATAAAATAAAGGTATTTTTTAAAAATGCAGTGAATATTTCTAAAAAAAAGTCCTGCATTTTACAGTCCTACCCAATTCGATCATCATAACCTGGGGAGTCACCAATCTCAGTACCCTTTCCTCACCTACAGCCTTGCTGCTAAACTAATGACATAATGCATGACACCTTATGAACTGCAGAAGGTTACTGAAGTGTTGGTACTCTCACTAAGGAAAACATCTCCCAAAGGTAAAACAAAACATCATGAAACTTTTTTTCGGTCATTTGTAGACAACCATATAATTTTTTAAACACTTCAATATGTTCAAACTGGGAAAGAATAAGTTACACGAGGACCTACTGTTAAATAACAGCAAGGCAATAACAAAGCTTTGAGATAAATTACTAAGCATGCCATGAGTATGGTTCTGTTTGTGTGTGTGTTCATGTGGCTTTGAACATAGCTGAAACCCAGAGGCTCGTGGATTAAAATCCATAAATTATCCAACTCTTGAAGGACACGAGAAACATATGGCCCCCCAGATTTACCTAAGAAATGTTACTGAAACCAAGCTATCAGTTTAAGGTGTATAGTACAGCATCTTAAGGTGCATACGGATATTTGGAAAAAAGAAAGTTTCATTCACATCTTCAAGAAAATGATGCCATGAGGGCTGAGGACATGGTTCAGTGTTACAGTGCTTACATGCATGAGACCCTGCTTTCAATTCCCAGCACCAGGGAAAAAAAAGAAAAAAGAAAAACATGCCATAAAATGAAAGAAAATGCTTTTCCAAAACAGGAAAAAAAAAACAACACAAACAGGAAGAAAAGTAACACTCTACATATAAACAGTAATTGTGGTGGCCAGAATCCTAGAATGAACCCCCATTGACCCCCATCCTTACATAATTCTCTCTATGTATCAGGACAGCCTGTATATATATTTTACTCCAGTGGTTGTATATTACATGTCAAAAAGAATTTTTCAGAGCTAATCAAGGTCCCAAATCAATTGACTGTAACTCAGGGAGTCCTGACCTATCAGGTGATCCCTTAAAAACAAGAGTTATGGTTATGGTTATGGTTATGGTTAGCTTAGGAGAGAGGAAATTAGCCATGTTGTGAATTGTCTACAGAGAGAGGTGGCCTCTGATTGATTAGAGTAGTGCCCAAAACAACTAGCAAGAAAATGAGGACCTCAGTCCTAGCACTGCAAGGAATCAAATTCTGTAAACCTGAATGTGTCTGGAAGACTACCTCATACCCAGATGGGAACTGTACCCCAGCTGGAACCAGGAGAGAACCTAGCTAACCCATGGCCAGTCCCCCCACCCATGGAAACTCTGAGGTAATACATCAGAGATGCTTTAAGCTGCTGGATTTGCTATAATTTGTTACACAGCAATAGAAAACAAATACAGTAGCAAAATGCAGAGCTTAACTTCTGGTCCTGGTG
Organism: Aplodontia rufa; assembly: GCA_004027875.1. NCBI lineage: Eukaryota > Metazoa > Chordata > Mammalia > Rodentia > Aplodontiidae > Aplodontia > Aplodontia rufa. The sequence goes on from PVKS010010303.1 coordinate 57,286, forward strand.
CCTAGTCTTGGAGGCAGCACAAAAACACCTTCGAATGGCATGCTTAGCATTTCATGCTTATGCCTAGTGGGTTGACATTAACAGATGTTTAAAAACAGCAATTTTTCCATGAATCAATTCTCCTCAGTCCCAGAATAATTCCTTCATGTTTATGACAGAGATGAAAAACATTCTTAAATATTCAAGTTGACACTTCCTCTGGATAATTTAAGATGTTACACCAGATTGCAAGCTTTGATCACTTTGCATTTAGGCATGTAACTTTCTGAGATTTTTATGCCTGACAACTGCTCTTACCTAATACATGTTCATATACTAGGAAAAATATCATAAAATTTAAATATATACTTATTTCATAAGCATTGTCTGTATACCAGATATTAGGTCAGGTGCCGGGATCAAAGAGAACTTCCCCACCAGAGATTAAAAGGAAAGACCATGGTAAATGATGAATTGTTAGAAACATTTCTGCTAAGATCAAAGATCCTCCCTATCACTTTGCTATTTCACCCGGTACTAAAAGTTGTCCTTATCATTAAGAAAGACAAGAAATGGAAAGATGAAAATGTTGGCAACATGACTGCCCATGTAAAAATGCAATGAGAAGGGGCTAAGGGTGCTGTTCAGTGGTACAGTGTTTGTCTTGCATGCACAAGGCCATGATGGGTTGAGTCCCCAGTACTGAAAGAAAATCCTACAAGAAACTAGACAAATTACTAAAATTAGTTGGATATGATGTGCCAGATACATTCCTACACATGAGCAATAAAGACTTGGAATACAAGTGATGTAATTCCAGCCCAAAATCGAAAGAAAATTTTCTGAATCTGACAAACTGATTCTAAACTTTACAAGAAAAATCAAAAGGCCACAAACAGCCAAAAATATTTTGAAAAATATATATATACAGAAAATAAGGTGAGGTGGAGGAGGCTTACCAGCCTGATGCCAAGACTTACTACATAGCTTTAGGTAGTGTGAAATGACATCAAAAGTGGATGAATACAATAAAATGAAGAACCAAGGAATGGGTATGTTTTGGGAAAACATGTGAAGTAAAGCTAAAGTACCCCAAACAGTGTTAGCTATCCATATGGAAAAAAATCTATTCCAAGATACTTCCCATCCACTTTCTATGAAGCAACCATAACTCTGAAACCAAAACCCGACAAGGATATCAAAAAAAAAGAAAACTACAGACCAATATCCCTTATGAACTTGGATGCAAAAATCCCTAATAAAGTACTAGCAAATCATATTCAAAAACTTATAAAGAAGATAATCCATCATGATCAAGTGGGCTTCATCCCAGGAATGCAGGGCTGGTTCAACATAGGCAAAATAATTAACGTATTTCACCACTTAAACAGAATCAAGGACAAAAATCATATGATCATCTCAATGGATGCAGAAAAGGCCTTTGATAAAATCCAGCACCCTTTTATGTTCAAACCTCTAGAGAAGATAGGGTTCAAAGGATCATTTCTGAACTATATAAAGGCATTATATGCTAAACCCTCAGCTAGTATAATACTAAACGGAGAAAAGCTGAAAGCATTTCCACTAAAATCGGGAACAAGACAAGGCTGTCTGCTCTCACCACTTTTATTCAATATTATTCTTGAGATACTATCTGGAACAATCAGGCAAGAGAAAGAAATCGAAGGGATAAAAATAGGAAGAGAGGAAGTCAAACTCTCTCTTTTTGCTGATGACATGATCCTGTATCTGGAAGACCCAAAAAACTCCATCAGTAAACTGCTTGAACTCATAAACAGATTCAGCAAAGGGGCAGGATACAAGATCAACACCCACAAATCAATAGCTTTCCTATACACTAATAATAATAGGACTGATGAAGAAGTCAGGAAATCAGTCCCATTCAAAATATCTTCAAAAAAAATAAAATACTTGGGAATTAACCTCAAAAGGGAAATCAAAGATCTCTTCAATGAAAATTATTGGTCAATGAAGAATGAAATCCAAGATGACCTAAGAAGATGGAAAGATATCCCATGTTCTTGGTTAAGCAGAATTAATATAATAAAAATGGGCATTCTATAGAAAGCTTTATATAGATTTAATGCTATCCCTATAAAGATACCTATGTCATTCTTTACAGACATAGAAAAAGCAATTCTCAAATTCATTTGGAACAATAAGAAACCTAGAATTGCTAAAACACTACTAAGCAAGAAAGACGAAACAGGCAGTTTTGTCATACCAGATTTAAAACTATACTATAGAGCTATAGTAACAAAGACGGCATGGTACTGGTATCAATATAGGAAAGAAGACCAATGGAATAGGATAGAAGACCCTGAAACAAACCCTCAAATCCTCAAATCTTTAAATATCTGATTTTTTACAAAGGGGGACAAAATATTACATGGAGGAGAGACAGCCTCTTCAACACAAATGGTGCTGGACAAACTGAACAGCCACTTGCAGAAAGTTGAAATTAAACCCATATCTTTCTCCTTGCATGAGAATCAAATCAAAATGGATCAAGGAGCTAGGAATTAAACCAACTACCTTGCAACTGATGGAAGACAAATTAGGTCCAAAACTTCAGCATTTGAAAAAAAAAAAAAAACTTCAGCATTTGGGAGTAAGCAAAGACTTTCTCAACATGTCTCCAAAAGTGAAGGAAGTAAAGTCAAAAATCAGTGAATAGGATGCCATAAAGCTAAAAAGCTTTTGCACTGCCAAGGAAACAATCAAAAGAGTCAAGAGGTTTCCTACAGAAATGGAGAGAATCATGGGCTATGATTCCTCTGACAGAGAACTCATATCCAGAATCTATAAAATCCTCAAAAACCTCAACTACAAAGACACAAAATACCCAATTAATAAATGGGCCAAAGAGCTAAATAGAAACTTCTCAATAGAGGACATTGATCAAGCCAATGAATACATCAGAAAGTGCTCTAAATCTCTAGTAATCAGAGAAATGCAAATGAAAACCACATTAAGATATCACTTTACGCCAGTCAGAATGGCAAAAATGAAGAAAATAAACAATAGTAGATGCTGGAGGGGCTGTGGAGAGATAGGCACACTAACACACTGTTGGTGGAGCTGCAGACTGGTACAGCCCCTCTGGAAAGCAGTGTGGAGAATCCTCAAAAAACTAGGGATGAGACCACCATATGATCCTGCTATTCCACTCCTGGGTATTTTTCCAGGGGTTTTAGAATCAGCACATTATAGTGACACAGCACTATCTATGTTCATAACAGCTCAATTTACTATTGCTAAACTATGGAAACAACCCAGATGTCCCTCACTGGATGAATGGATCCAAAAACTGTGGTACATATATACCATGGAATTTTACACAGCAATTAGAAACAATGATATTGCAGCCTTTGAAGGTAAATGGATGGCTATGGAAGAAA
>PVKS010010304.1:0-60664 GCA_004027875.1 Aplodontia rufa
TTATCCCTCCCTTCCCCTTCCCGTTATAACTCTAAAAATAGTATTAAATTGTAAAGCATTACATCTTATCTGAATTTAACTCATGTTTCTAGACCAACTTTCTCATTGTTTTCTTAAATGTGAATCTGAAATACTGATGAGGACATTTCTGATTCCATTACGTGGTTAATTGGTTAATTGACTTGGCACCATAAAAGGAAGTTTAACAAATAACTTAGAGTCTCCACAATGCACAAACTATCTGTCTTCCAGGAAACACAAACACTAAAGTCCGTAGAAGATATTCTAGGCTGCATTGCCTTTCTATATCCAACTTGAGATTGTTAGAATGAAGTACGATCTTCTCTCCAATTTTGCATGTAGTTTTGGAAATTCTAATTCAAACATTATTACTAAAAGCATTCATTGGGGCACACCATAAATTAATTTTAGATAAATTGATCTTAGGTAAATTGATTTAATTAATTTTATTTGATTTATTTACATAGTCTTGCTTTGCATACTCTAACAGTATTTTAGTTAAGATAATGCAGTGGGAAGTATGGATGTGAGACTTCTAAGTTCTATTCCATATCTTCTCTCAATAGCATAAAAATTCTGTTCCATGGTCTCTCCAATCCTTTTCTTTATCTGAGATGTTTAGGGGAGTACTTTCAGGAGAATGGCAGGACATTCATTAATAATGTAACTTACTGTACTGCTGAAAGCACATCGCTCTTGCTAAAACTCTCCCCAGAAATTCATACTACTTCTGTAATAGTGCACAGCTTCCTCTTGGAGGCTGACTCCTCATCAGGGATTTCATTTTATAGCCTTCCTCCGGCAAAAGGAAATGCCAGGATGAACACTCGAGCACGCAGAGTGAGTGGAGGGGAGGGCTGTCATTGACAGGTTTAGGAGTGCATGAGATGTGGCTTTATTATTTTTCAGGTTCATCTGCCAGCTGGATGTGAAGAAATTCAAACCTCTCAAGAAGGTGGAGACATAAGTGGGCAAGATTCTGGGTCCCTGCCTCATCAGAGGAAGGTACCTGTATATCAACCAGGAATATCCGTATTGGAATATTATGTGATTAAGAAATTGGTTTTCCTTGTGTTAAAGGAAGAAAGCTTTCTTTTTCTTTTTTTTCCTCTAAAACAGTCATTTTCATCTTGACTAAAACTAGCACATCTCTGGTTTCTCATTGAGAAGATGAAGATTAGATCAACTGTTACTAACTTGACCGTGGCCTCAGGATATCTCCGGATGGGAGGCAAGGAGCACCTTGTTGCCCTTCAGTTCTCCCACCATTTTCAATCACTTTTCTTTAATGCACCAAAAAAAAAAAAAAAAAAAAAAAAAAATGGACCGAATACCTCATCCTTCATGACTGCTAGAATTTTATGAAATTCCGTCCCCGTATGTTTCTACAAAATACAAATTATATGGAATTTAACAACTTTTTCTGTTGTGTTCCTTGCACTATTCAATCCAAACTTTGTTATAAGCCCCCTTTGGTCTTTTCGTAACAATTCATCAATAATTGTTGAAGAATGAAGTCTACCTTATATCTAAAATGGATCTTTTTCTTTAGTCTGCCAAGTACAGAATATTCAGATTTGTATCTAAAGATATCCTGACGTGTGCTAGCTTCCATTACCATAACAAACAGCTGAGATAAGGCAGCTTAAGCAGAGGAAAGGTTTACTTTGGCTCACAGTCCTGGAGATTTTGGCTTATAGGTTTGGAGACCCACTGCTTTGGCTCTATGATGACACAGTGCATCCTGGTGTGAGTGCACGGTGGCACAGGAGACCCATTCAAGTCATGCTTGGGAATTAAAAAGGGAAAATAAAGAAAGGATCAGGGATCTTTAATCTCCTTCAAGGTCATGCACCCAATGACTTGAAGCCTTTCCACTGTCCTCCTTTTCCTAATAATCCCACCATCTCCCAGTACTGCTTCATGGTTGGGAACCAAGCCTTTTACACATGGGTTTTGGGGCAACATTCTAAATCCAAACTACAGTAAGATGGAAGAGAAAAATTTAAAATGAATATAATGGGTGCTGGAGTGGTGGCTCAGTGGTTAGAGCTCCTGCCTGGCATGCACAAGGACACAGTTCGAACCCCAGCACGACGTATACCACGAAGTGTCAGAGCAATGAAAGCTACACGAAAAACTAAACAAAATTGATTCTCTCTTTCTCACTGTCTCTATCTTTAAAAAATAAAGAAAATAAATATAAGGTATCATTATTTATAGAGCCCATTGGATGTGCCTCTTCACAGGGGTTCCCTTTGGACTCCCTGTCTCAGTATCTAACACTTTAGTCGTGTTGCTGAGGACAGATTTCATATCATTAACGTCTCCTACATTTTTAATTTTTCTACCCAAATAATGCGATAAGCTGAATGCACCTAAGTTGTACTATTCTGTGTCTTACAACAGTTGCACCTGCCCTTGAAGCCACTTCCTTGGTTACCATGTAGAACACTGTCCCATCACTAAAATATCCATCCCCCTTCTCCTCTGCAGTCAATCTTTCCCTTTGCCCTTGGTTTATCATTGAGTGCTCTTCCATTCTTTTTATTAAATACTTTTAAGAAATGCGTATGTTCACCTGCCAATGGACATTTCAGTAGTTTCTAGTTTCTGGCCATTGCACATAAAACCTGCTGTGAAGATTCATGCACAAGTCTTGGTGTGGACATATTTTCTCCAGTAAATATTTTGGAGTGGAATAGCTTGGTTATATGGTGGGAAGGAGTCTAACTTTTGAGAAATTAGAAAGCAATTTAAAATTCACTGCTTATGTTAAGGTTACATCCAGTGACACTGCTAAGTTCATTTATTAGTTCCAACAAGTATTTTTTATTGGCGTCAGGATTTTGTGTATACGTGTTCATATAATCTTCACATGAACATGCTTTTGTATTGTCCTTTCTGATCCTCAGGCTCCTTCATTTGTTTTTCTTTCTTACAGTTCTACCTAGGACTTTCTGGTTAACGTTTAATAGGAATGGTAAGATCAACCATTCCTGCTACTTTCTGAGTTTAGGAGAAAAATTGTTCTGTCTTCACTATTTACAGAGTATTTGTTAATTTTTCTATGTAACAGATGTGGTAGCCAACATTATTATAACCAAAATTTTAATTTTAAAGTGAAAAAGGAATATGCCAGCATCAATGCGAAGACTATCTCAAGTCAATTTGACTGCAGGCATTTACTCTTACTGTCTGCTCTGCACCTCCGCAGAAGGTGAATCCGATCCTGCAGCTCGAGTTCCGGCCTTTGCTCTGGTTTCCTGACCCATACTGAGGCCACCATGCACGTCCTTCCTCTGCCCTGAGACATGGTCTGCATGAGCCACACCGCCTCACTGCGCCATTCACATATCTATCAAAATCCCTTTAAGTGCTTATTTCTTGTCTTTTTCTAATCACAATATACCCTGATTGCAATGTTAGTTGTGAAACAGCAATGAAGTTCTATATGTGAATACACTAGTAAACCATACGAAATGTAGGTAGTGTTGGTAGTATTATTGTTATTATTGCTGTTGAAAAATCAAGAGAGTGAATTTAAACCTAATACCGGTGTGATGTTTTCAAGAGCTAAAATAGACCAACTTCATCCACATTGTCTCAAAGGATAGGATTTCATTGTTCTTAGGGCTGAATAGTATTCCATTGCATATATGCAAATGAAGGGAATTTGAAATCATTTATATTAAATAATATATTAGATAACAGAAAGACAAGTACCACATGTTCTCTCTTATGTGTAGAATATGAAACTGTCAATGATACAGAAGTTAAAAGTAGAATAGTGGTTGCCAGAAGCTGGTGAAAGTAGAGAGGAAGGAGTGACAGGAAGAGGTTGATCAATGGGTACTATTTGTAATTAGAGAGGAACAAAAAGTTCTGGCGTACTATTGAACAGTAGGTGACCATAGGTAACAATTACGTACTAAATATTTCAAAAAGCTGGAAGAAAGAAATTTGAATGCTTTTCAGGAAACAGTGACTATTTGAGGAGATAGATATGTTTAACTTGATTTAGACATTACACCATAAATACATGTATCAAAATTTCACACTAACTCATTAATATGTACAAATTTCATGTTTTTATGTATTAACTAAAATCATACATTAAAAACTGGACCAAAAGTGAATATATTTGCAGCCTAAAAAATACTGTTTTCTACATTATTACCTGATTTCCACCTTTTGCAACTGAGGCCTAAGGCACACTTTCTGCAAAAGGGATTTAGAAGGGACACTAGTGCCTGGAGAAATTGTAGGTTCCGTGAGTGTGACAGCAGCTTTAAGCTTGGCCTAAATCACACAGCCTGCTCAAGTAGAGATTGGGCGTTAACTTTCCCTTTCAGAAAATGACTGACTCTAAACATTCCTTGGAAAATGTAACTAGTAGATTGATTAATGGGAATCAATGAAGCAGGAAGGATTAGCTTTTAAAAATCCAGCTATCCATCTGGATAGTGTGAGAAAAGTCTTACTCAAATAACAGCATGGAGAAACATCTGGTCCCATGAGCTTTGTTTATCATTTCCCGGCCCTCAGGACAAGCTTTGTCCTGTGATTTGTAGGTGGCCTGCCATTTGTCACAGTGTTCCAGATGTTTCTCCTAAGTCAGGACAGCAGCAGGAAATTTGTTTACCATTATAATTTTTAATCATGAACCTGTACTTAATACTTTTCTTTTCATTTCCTCTCAGAGACTTCTTAGATATTGTCTTTTTATTCATTTTAAAACTCACTGAAATAAATCTCACTTTCACATTCCAAAGTTATCTACTAGAAGGCAGAAAATGTACATAATTCGTTTTCATTTTTTCCAGACCTAACATAGTTCCTGTCCTATCCTAAGTTCTCAACGAATGTGTGAATCAGTAAATGACCAAGTCATCGATCAATTAAGATTTCATTTTCTCTCATATGTGTTAGGATTATCAGAGCATTTCCCCACCTCCACACATGCACGCATGCCTGGTTTTGTGAAAAGAAGAGGAAAAATAAATGATTCCAGCAAATTTTTCTCATACAACATCAGATCAAGTTATCATATGGGTTTCTTTATGAAGTAATTATCAATGTAAATTACTAAATAATTGCCTGGAATTGTTCTGTGTTAGGAATCCATGGAAAATAGTCTCAGCTGCAAAATTCATATGTGTTTCTGAGGTTTCCTCCTTGAATGTGCTGGTGCTGTGCCTGAGGTCCTCTGGGACCACCTGCAGTTTCCAGGCTCTGCTTTCTTTATCATTCAGGACTATTTATTTATAACTGTCAAACCGCTAGCACGTTATCAACCCACTGTCAAGACAAGCACCAAACTTCTGTTAATGTGAACTCTTGAGTGAAACAGAAATAACAGCATTTTTATACAAGTTTAAACTTGTAAGAGAAAACAAAGGAATGTTTCAAAACACAATAAAACCCTCTCTTGAGAGGTTTGTCTTTCTTGGTGTCGTCCAAGCAAAATCTGTTTTGCAAATGCTGATAGAATCACAGTGAAGGCATCCAGAGGGAAATATATACGGTGTTTATTTATCTTAGAAACCACAAGAATATTGCAAAAGACCAGAATTGGCCCTGTAAACTGCATTACTAACATGTACAGTATGATTGCTTAGTTTGGATTAAGTCAAGAAAGTTCCTTGCTGATAAAGAAGGACCACAACCTCTATTCTGGCATCACCAGAATTTGTGTTTGTAGCAAAGTCTTGGATGTCAGTTCTTCTTTATGGCTCCACAGGGCATCTGAATATGCATCTCAAAAGGACCAATCTGAAACCAAACTTGATATTCAGTCTCCAACTCAGCCCCCTCAGTCTTCCATCTTATTTCGGGGTGACTTCATCCATCCTTCCAGAGGCTAAGACCACAATTCTTACAGTTGTCTCTGTCTCTATTCTTTCTCTCTCACACCCCTTCAGATAGCTCCTCTGTCCCTGTTTTATCTTCAAAACTAACCTGTGTATTGATCCCTTCTCAAGGCTTCCTCTTCCACACCTCCTGGTCAAAGCCACCGTCAGCTCCACCATCAGCACTTTGCTTGTATATTTCAGTAGCAACCTAATCACCTTTCCTTGGCCCATTCCTATCCCGCTGCAGCCTATACAGGCAGAGCAACCTTTCGAAGACAATTGGTTCAAGTCGTTCTGCTGTGACATCTTCAAAAGCTTTCCATTGTGCTCAGAGTAAAAGCTAGTTTTTAAAATTGCCTGTCCTACAGGATCTAGCTCTCATAACTCCTCTGACCTTACGTCATTTTTTGTCTTTCCCACTGAACTGTGGTAACATTGTCCTCTGTTATTGGATCATGTCCTGCATCTCCCGAACTCAGCATCCCTTTTTCTGGATTTGCTTCCATCCCACCTTCGCATTTCTGCTCAAAGGCCATTTCTAACCTAATCCAATCTGAAAGCCCTTCTCCACCCATTGTACAGATCTAGTACACCCAACTCTCTCACTCATGGGTCCCCAGTCCTCCTTTACTTCCCTCCACTTCAGTCCCAAGCCTTACAATGCTTCCTCCTGCTGTGATGTGTATTGCAAGAGGGAAGCATGACCTCTATAGCTGCATCTCAGTGACTAAGCACAGTGTCAGATAAACAGAAGATCATTAATAAGCATTTATTGAATAAACGAAATAATATGTGCTATTAGACATGTCAAACAAGGACAGATGGGTTGGATTCTTTCAATATTTTGAGCATATTTTCAGTTGATTTCTGTTCTTCTGCTTGTTCCTCATAACCTGGAAACATTAACTTGAGCTTCATAACCCCTTTTGGATGAAGTGCCCTGGGGAAAAATTCTCCTGAGTCTAATACCTCATTTGAGAGTCAGCTATTCAGGAGACATCTCATCTGGTCCTTTTCTGTTTGTCATACATTGGATAACACATAGTCTTTCCTCTTCTTTAAGATTTTATTTAAACTGTTGGGCATTGAATATGTGAGGCACACACCTGTAATTCCATTGACTTGGGAGGCTGAGGAGGAGGATCACAAGTTCAAAGCCAGCCTCAGCAAGTTAGCGAGGCCTAAACAACTTGTCTCAAAATTAAAAAAAAAAATTAAAAATTGGACTGGTGATATAGCTCAGTGGTTAAGCACTACTGACTTCAATCCCCAGTACCCACCCTGCCAAAAAAAAAAAAAAAAAAAAAAAAAAGCTAAGATTTAACCCCAGTGAGGCCATTTTACTTTATAGGATTTTTATGGTTGAATGTGATTTTTAATAATTTGAGTGTTTTCCCTCTCATGATTTCACTTTGTTTTCCCTTGTACACGTTTTATTATGAAGTGCACTGCCAGGGACTTGAAATAATTATGACCGATCATGTGCTTTAAGATAAACATAGATATATTAAAATAAAATTTCCAGAGAAAATCATTAAAAAGTGTGAGAATGTAAAAGTGGGTAGCAAAGAGAGAAATCACTGTGACATATACCCATCGATCAGTAATCCCCGTGCTACAGATACGTGGCTGAAGGGCGAGGGGGTCTTGGAAAGTGCTCTGTGTGTATGTATGGGGGCAGACTTGGACCAGGCCTGGTTGGAAAGCTGCAAGAATGAGAAACGGCTGGTTAAGACACTTTCAGCTTACTTGAGGGATTAGGCATTTCTTCATGTGGTTGAAGATAAAATGATGATATCCTACATCTGCTGCACAATAAAACCATGGAATGAAGCAGCTCTTTGGCACAGTATATGGAGAAGGGAGAAGAAAAAAAATAAAAAGAAGGATAATTGTGATGAGTCAGTAAAAATGAAGGGACCAGAAGAAAAACAGAGACCCAGGGAATTCCTGAATTATGTGATAAGAATGACAAACTAACATTCGTGGCCAAATCAAGATCATTGAAGAAAAATGCATTAAAAAATCTAAATACTGTGTTCTGGAAAATTTGGGTCACTTAAATATTCTAAGATGATGGATCCTTAACAGAATAAGTGGTGGGGTCTGGTGTAGCACACAGGTATTGAGGACATTTGCCCAACCGAAAAGGATCAGAGGCAAATTCATTTTTGAAACTTTGATGTAAATCATACCCATTCAAACCAAGGATTTAACTAAAATAAAAAAGAATTCAAAGTTTTACAAAGGAAAATCAAAGTGAGTGTTAATTTTCCTTTGTGTCTCCCCCTAAAACATGTTCAAAAGCTGTCTCAGTACTTGTGAACGTGACTTTATTTAGAAATAGGTTCTTTTCGATGTAATCAAGTTAAGATGATCTCACATTTAAATACAGGGAGTCCTAATCCATATAGCTGTTTGGAAGAGGAGAAGAAGAGACACACAAACGTAAGTGAAGAAGGTCACATGAAGACGGAGGCGGAAGTTGGAGTCCTGCTGCTATAAGCCCAGGAACACCAGGAGCTACCAGCCCTAGAAGAGGCGAGCTGGGGCTTCCTTTGGAGGCTGTGGACAGAGTATGACTGTGTTAATCAAGTTTCTATTATTGTAACAACATACCTGAGATAATCAACTTGAAAGGAGAAATGTTTATTTTGGCTCACAGCTTGAGAGATTTTATTTCATTATTGGCAGACCCAGGCTTTTAAGCATGGTGTGTGGGTGACAAATCATGCCCAAAGTGTGTGGCACAGCAAAATCATTTACATTGTGCATGGGACCAGAAAGAACAGAAGAAGAAGGTGCTGGAGTCCCAAATCCCCAGTGGTTCACTCCTCCATGGCTTAAACCTCCCGCTAAGCCTTTTGAACTTTTCATAACCTCCCCCAACAGTGCCAAGCTGAGGACTGATCCTTTAACACATGGGTCTTTGGGGGACTTTCCAGATCCAAACTATAAGAATGGCCATATCAGCACTTTGATTTTGTGTTCTAGCCTCCAGACCTGTAAGAGAATAAATTTCTATTCTTTTAAGCTTCCCATTGGTAGTACTTTGTTAAAGGAGCTCTAGCAATCTCATATAGAAGTGGCTTATTAAGGAAGTTGAGAAATACATGCTGCAACAAGAAAAGATCACCGTTGCCTCGTTCAAGGTGTTCACGAAGGAGCAACAACACTCCTGACCTTATCTGAAATGCAGAATCTCAGACCCAACTCAAGACATGAACATAAGAATTCCCCTAACTAGGCAGTACCAACAACAAGGGCAGCAAACATGTGGCCCTTTGCATGTGTGGGACTCTGATATGAGAGCTGGACGTTATGGTACCTCATTTCTTTCACATTCCAGCCTGTAAGGGGTGCACTGTTATTATTTCTGTTTTACAGACAGGACCGTGAGACAGAGAAAGGTTAAGCAAATTCCCTTAGCTGAAGGCAAGGGCATGAGCTACATTTATTTCAAAGGAAAGATACATAAAAAACAAGAAGTTGTGTTGCCATACAAAGGAGGGGTACTGAAGAATCTGGCCTCTTCTTTTTTTAAAAGAGAGAGAGAGAGAGAGGAGAGAGTTAATTTTATTACTATTATTTTCATCTGGTTTTTGTTTTTCCTCCATCTAGTTGTGTATGTGGTGTTGCCATTCAGACCCAGTTCCTTGCGCATGCCAGGCAAGTGCTCCAACTGCTGAGCCACCGCTCCAGCCCCCTCTTTCTCCGTTAGCTATACCAAAGCAGAGAATGTCTTTACTGATGAAAGATGGGTTTGAAGAGCTGCCTTTATGGGTGGCAATCCAAAATGCTCTTTCCCTCCTTCTGCCTCTACTCGTCTTTCAACTAGTTGTTTCCAATCCATTTGGTGCCAGGCTTTCAATTTTATGTAGGACAAAAGGACAAAGACAAGTTTTCCCCTATAACCCCTACAAGAGGAACTCTCCAACATAGAGAGTGCATCTTCATCACCACAATGAAGAGGAAAACATATTACCCAAGGTACTGCTCTACCAAAAAAAGAGTGTGTATATATATATTTTTTTCACACACATATATATATACATATATATATGTATGTACACTTTTTTACAGGTATACATACACACAATGTGTGTGTGTGTGTGTGTGTGTGTGATGGACACAGCTCTTTGAACACCTGAATGCCTTCTTATGGAAACCACTTCTTCTTCATCTGCAGACATATCTTTCAAGAGATTAAAGAATCATTTCCTTCACCCTCTTCAAATTCAGAGAAATTCAGAGACAAAGGGCAAATGGCAACCTTCTCTATGCTATCATTAACAGTGTATATGTCAAATGAAAATGTCAACTATACTTCAGAAGAAGGCAAAGAAATGGAGTAAATCTTGTCAAAGGAGACCTCTTGGTCTCTGAAGTTTCTCCCTTCCCCACTAAGTCTCCCTGTGAAATTCTAATGGCACCAACCTAAACCTATGGTGCCTGTTGCCTCCTCTGTGAGGCCCTGCATTTCCTTTCAGTCATTCTCCTACCCTGGGCAGGACTAATCACCCCTTCTCTGAGCTATTGCAGTAACCTGGAAATATTTCTATGATACAGTTATCCTACTCTGTTTCAATTATTGTTTCCTCTATTAAACAATTATCACCTTAAAGCCAAGATGGAATCATATTCATTTTACATACCCAGTGTCTACCATGGCCCTAGTAAATATGTTTCCTTGAATAAAAATCATTTTATGTCATGAAAGTCATATTTAAACCTGTTTGGGAGTGAATAGAATTGCCCTTTCCAATATGATGCAAATTAGTTATGTGTGGTTATTTAAATTCAACTTTATTAAAATTAAACTAAGGTGAAATAATTCTGCTACTGCATTAACTTCTTTGTAGTGCTCAATAACTACTGAGATAAAATTACCTTAATTTTAAAATTATCTTTATGTTCACCGTCAACTTTGGCAAGATTACAGCACCGTTGTCAGATTCTTCCCTGGAATTTGACTATGGGAAAAGTAATCAATTTCTAACCTCAGTTTACTTTGCAGAAGAGTGGAAATAATATTAACTCTATGGGGTTCTGGTGATTTCATGTAATTATTTCAGCCATTATTCATGAATACACTTATAAACGTTGAGGTAATCACAGAGAACCTCAGGAATACTCAAGAATCTTGAGGTGATAGGATTTTTTAAAATTAAGAGTGGGGGTAAATAACAGATGGGATTCATGCAATGAAATTGTACTATTCTGTTTCAATTATTGTTTCCTCTATTAAATGATTATCACCTTAAAGCCAAGATAGAATTGTATTCAGGGAACCCAGCCTAAAAATGAAATGAAGGAGAAAGTTGGAAAGAACTTCAGAGTTCTGGCACACTGTGCTTGAAGGCTGATCTGACGACAGGACGATTTTGTATTCTCATTTATAGTTTAAATCAGTTTGGATTTCTTTTTAGGATTTGCAACAGCAGAACACCCAACTTTGTAGAAGAAACAGTCTTTGCATGTTTGTGTCTTAGATGTTGGTAGTTATTAATGCATTGTTTTTGTAAATACTCTCAAAAAATCAACCCCCTAGTCTTGTTTAATTGGCTGCTTTGATAGATGTTTCCAAATCCTACTGAGAAAAGTGTCTGAATTCAGTGTTTGAGTAAAGGCAAGTGATATTTCTAACACATCTTGTAATTGTAGAAATGTTCAGATGAGCATCCTGATTACACACTTGAAAGTTTTAAAACTGATCTTGTAAATTAATACATGGAAATATTACTTCTCAAAGCTACTCGGAAAAAAATTCTGCTTTATATTTATAAGCTCAACACTGAATGTAGATAATGTAAGTTACCATACCCAAATGTAAAAAATTGGATAGAAGAAGTGACTAAGAACTGGAACATTTGTGCTGCTATTATCAACTCTGTTCAGAAAAAGTAAGTGCAGGAGATATTTACAATTAAGCTTTTATACAATATCAATTTTGAATGCATGTTTAATTTATTTTCTTTAAAATAATGACATTAGCAAAACTTTTACACAGCCTGTATTGAATTCCCATAGTCAAATCCGGCTTTACCAGTAATAATGTAGATTAATACAGAACTACCATTTGGCTTTTGACTTTATGTCAAAGAAGTCAATTGCCCTATGAGTTACAGAAGACTGGTACTCTTTGATTCCATCTAAAAGTTAAAAGAAAAATATTTTACTAAATTGTTTACATGTATAGTTACCACAAATTTTATACTTGGTATACCTGTATACCTGTAGTAGCTTACTTAATTAACATTGACAGAAAACTTCAAAAACTGATTTTGAATATGGCAGGCAAATTATTTTTTATTATAGGCAATTACTTAAACTGCATATTTGGCTTTGTGCATTATAAGTCGTGTGGGAAAAACATCCACAGTACAGTTAAGTTTCAATATCTGGCTTTCATTCTTTTTTTCTTTTTATCAATGACATGAACAGGATTTTGCCAGGGTATGAAAATGAGGGTTTTCTTGGGAGTTACTTGTAGTTTCCAAGCTGAATGGCAGAGCGCACAAAGACACACCGGAAGGTGGAAGGCGATATATTCCAGTACTTGACGGGGTTGCTGAACAGACTCAATCCTGAATAAGAAGCCTTCTTGGTGTTGTATCCTTGTGGGCAGAAATCATTTGGTCCAACTGCAGAGATGTTGTTGTTATGAAGGAAGACAATCTGCAACATGAAGTAGCAGAGCATGATTATTCTCTGCTGATGCTCCTCAGGTAAATATTAGTTAATATTCTAATCCTTCACTTGGAGTAGCTTGGCGTTCCCCAAACCAAACTTCTCATTTCTCCCTTCGTTGCAAAACTGCATTTCCCTTCTTCACCCTGTGCTTCTCAGCAAGTTGAATGGCAACATCCCAGATGCTCAAGCTGTAACCCTTATCCTTGAGCCTCCCTTTCTCTTACACTCTCTTCCCAGTCATGCCATGCTGCAAGCTCAGCCTTCAGACTCTACACATCAGCGAGATCTTCCATGTCTACCCCTACACACCCCAAACTGACAGTGCCTACTTCTGGAGTATTAAAATTATCCTGAAGTTTCTCTTTACTATTTTTCTCTATGATTCACAAAAAAATGCATTACATATTGAGGTTCAGTGTGTATGCATCTGTGCATATGACATGAAATTTTACGAAATGCCATTAGAGTGATCTGCCATTTTCTATTTTATTTCATTCTTTTAAATATTCCTAATGAATGTATAACTGAAAACTTATGAAGTTTATAGTACCAGTGTCCTGACTGATACCTGAAAAATAGGAATCGGGTATGTGAAAATAATCATTCTATGATATAAAAACATAAAAAAGCAAAAACTCAACAGCAAAAACAATTAAAATCTAATAAAATAATATCTAGTCTCATTAAGTCTTCTAAGCAGCTTAGCTTTACTTAAAACTACCTGCTTATTATTCTACTACCACCAAAGACCCTATTGAAAAAGAGTCAACCATCAAGAAGTAGTTTGTTTCATCCTCATACTGATAAAACATTTTATAGAAATTGAGCTAGTGTAAACTGTGCTATGCCATTTTAACTTGGAATTTTTATCACAACTCAAGAACAATAAAAACAGGCATAATTTATTGACATGGTTTACAAATATTAAAAGATAAATCTATATTGAACCCCAAGCAAAATTTATATACTAGATTTTGAAAAGGGCAGCTATATAAACTGACCTATAAAAAAATTCAAGATGTTATTTCTGAGTCACCATGACAAAATTAAGTACCTATGTAAATTTCTCAAAGACACAAAATTTTAAAAGTTGAAAAATCATATAAAATAAGGATAGATGTAAAATCCACAAATGATATTGAATCTTTGAATTGAATAATTTGAATCATTTTTTTCAAAATAATGATGAAAGTCATGTTATGTATGAAATCATTATCACTATTTAAACTAAAGAGCATTTCTTTAATTTGTAGATTTACAGACTGGAAAACACTATCACCCAAGTGGACCACTGACCTACATCTTCCTGTTCTTATTAAGCACTAACTCGATAATTTACATATGATTAATTCAGCCACACTACTAGCTAAATATTCTCTTTTTTATTGATATATGCTGAAGCTAAAAGTGAAATTACTATTTTTAGTCCATGTCAATGGACTAAATTACATCATACTGCTTGATATGTACTTATTTGTTGCACCAATCAGTGACTGGAAATGAAGCTGCTTCTTAAATGTTGTATCTTCACAACAAGCATTATCATATGTTCACAAAATAGGACTAAAATTAAAAATGAAAATTTAAAGCTGCTTATTATAAAGTGAAAATTAATTTTTATGTGGAAATATTAAATATATCTTTCTGAGAATTAGGTTGAATATTGCATCTTCCCCCAAATGCATACGTTGAAATTCTAATCCCAGCGCAGTGTACTGGGATGGGAGGTGGGGCCTTTGGGGTGTGATTAGGATATGGGGGTAGGAGCCCTTAAGAATGGGATTAGTGCCCTTAGAGGAAGAAGCCATACAGCTTGCCAGCTGTCTTTCTGTTCTTTGAGGACAAGAAGTCAAGTCAGCAGTCTGCAACCTGGAAAAGGTCCTCACCAGAACTCAAACATAGGAGCACCCTGACTTGTGGTCTCTGAAAGTGAGAGATGATGATTTGCTATTTAAGCCCCCCAGTGTATGGTCACATCTTATAGTAGCCCAGCTGACTGTGGCCTTGTAAACTGTAGTTTTTAGAGACTCCTGCCCCCCAGCATCCTGTAGGGAAGTTTCGCTCTCTAGATCCCTAAGAGGGAGCAGGGGCTCTGCTTCACCTGGATGTATTTGTGCTCCGGCAGCCCGGCAGGGACTTTGGTAAGCTTGTTGTTGTCCAGGTGAAGCTCCCTCAGGTGAGGCGTGTTGGCCAGAGAGCCATTGTCCACATCAGAAATGGTGTTGAAACTCAGACCCAACCTGCAACGCAAAGAAGAAATTAATACTCATCCGCACAGGTATCTTTGTATATGCATTGTGTGGTTAAGCCAGTAGATAGAAAGGGGCATTCTTGATCTTCTTTTTGTATTATTCCCTGTGTTTACAGTGCTTTACATAATCTCTGTGAGCTTAGACAAAGTCCATTATTCTTAATGGCTCACTGTTCCTGTCTTTGAGACTCGTCTGACAGAACAAGACTAGACAGGCATTTAACAGAGGCTAAATGTGGCAACTGCTTGTACAACATAAGAGACTGTGTTCTTAAGGTCTGTGAACTTGTACGCCTCTTCTTTGGAACACTGAGAGTCCCGATTCATTACTGATATAGGAGTTTGCATGCTCAATAAATAACTATGGGAATGATTTTCACAATAATGAATATATTAAATTCATTTGAGAGAGAACCAAAAGAAACTGCATAGTCACTTTGGTCACTTTGATAGTGAAGCAATTATGCATTGATCATATAAATTCATTCATAGAAAATAAAAGGTGTAATATTCTAAAAAGCCAACAAGTCATGAACTTTTCTAAAAAGTCTATGTTTTCTAGTTTAGAAACAGTTTCTCAGTGACCATCTAAGAGTCTCAGAATCTGCTTTGTTGATAGCACTCCTGCTCTTTACACAGGTCAGGTCTCTGACTCCGTTCCCTCTCTTTTGCCCTCTTTTATACTCCTCATATATTTCCTTCAAATTTAATTCACTGAAAGTGTTGGTTCCTATTTTTTAAAATTAAATGCATAATGTACGGGGGTTCTTCAATGTCTCCTCATAGCAAATGGGATTTCAAGGTCAGGAGAAGTTGTGCTTTAGAAACCTGAGTAGTCTGTTAAAAATTATGGGAATGGAAGGCAGAGTGATGTCAATCAAAGGACAGAAAAAGGATAGCAGGTGTGAGACAATAAAATAATGAGAGAGAGAGAGAGAGAGAGAGAGAGAGAGAATTCCACGGAGAGAGGGAGGGAGAGCTTATCAGGTTCCTTAAGTGCAATGGAAAAGGAGTCTGGGCATTGTTCATTGATGGTTCCCCCTAGCCTTCACCTAGCTCTGATTTTGAAGCCTTTCAGAATTCAAATGCTGACTCACGTAAGCAAAATTTCCCAGTTTTAATCATGGCTTGTGATTTGAAATAATGGTTAAAGTTTATTGCTTCTATGCCATGGATAAAATAATTTTATTGCCCTATTGATAATGCAGCAGATATCTTGGTTCAGAAAATTATGTTCTTCACTCAGTCTTGAAACATTCATGTCTTATTTTTGACCTTTCCTTTCTATTCCAGAATTGTGTCTCTTACACCAATTCTCCATGTCCAAATATTCATTTATGGATTCATATATTTATTAGAACATAGCATTCCTAATTTATTCAAGGAAGCTTTCCATTACTCAAATCAGTACTAAACCATTTATTTATATATTCAATCAACAATTTATTTTTACAGTACTTGGACAGAACCCAGAGCCTCACACGTAGTAGACAAGTGTTCTACAACTGAGCTGCACTCCCAGCTCTTAACAAATGCTTTTGACAACACAGTATGCACGTGATTTCAATATAAGTATGGTAGGGTCACATAGTTTAAAAACATAATCTTTATCATCAAAGAATAATACTTCATTTACTAAAGGAAATGATGGTGTATGCATGTATGTATATATTTACTGTATATGTTTAATATAAATATTACATTTCATACTTCTAATGTAAGACATATACTTTTTCCCAACTTATTATTTATTACAAATGATAGTGTTTACCCTGAAATATTTTTGAGATCAGTGACTGCTTTTCATTTACTTTCACAGTTTTCGTTTGCAACATCAAAATACGTCTCATATTCTAACACCATTAAAGAATAAACAACAGAATGATTTCATAGTTTAATAGAAAAATGTTTCTGGATTTCATTCTGAAAAGAATTATGTTTAATAAATTCAAAAAATGAGAAAGCTTGCTTGGCCAGTGGGATAATGAATAGAACTCAAAACCCATTTGAATTCTGAATTTCTATTGGTCTTTTCAATGATTATTGTTAGCACTTTATGTTTCTACTTGATGCAAAGCACATGATGCTAGTAGAATCTCAAAATCTCCATTCCACTCTTAATACAAAATGAGTTTATTCTTTTTTCTTAAAAAGCACAGTTATTATGAATCATTTACCAACTTTACTAACTTTAAAATATTGTTTTCCCTACTACTAATACTACGATCAACAAAAATAATTATAATGGTCCAATAATAATAACCATCCTAAAGATAGCTTTACATGATTAAATAATGACACTTATTCGCCTGTTCTGTAGCTAGTGGGATCTAAGCTGTAAATAAAGGCAGGTGATCTGTAATATTATTGTGAAGAATGCTTTCTACATTAGTAACTAGTCAGACAGATCTAGGTGACAATTTCTTATTATTTGGGACACTATGGTTAATATATATAGTGGCTCTGTTCACACACATATCTTTATCTTCATCACTCACAATCCACTAGGTTATTGGGTACCATCCACACAAAAGGGAAAAGCTACCTTAAATATCCATTTGGACTTAGGTATTTCTCAGAAATAAGATGATATACTTTATATTTACTTATCTACCAGGAAATTTTTTTACAAAGAAGGACTGAGTCAATTTGGCATAACACAGCAGAAGGGGCATACTCCATAAGGACATTCAGAAATGTATGCATACTAAGAACAGAGTATTCCAGGAATAAGTTTGCCAGCACTCTCACCTTTTTATTACTTATCTAGATGGCAAATGTAGAGATTGAAGTTAGAAAACAAATACAAGTGATCATGTACAAAGAAAGAAACACAGTCCTAAAAAGGGTCAAATAGCAATAACACTAATAATAATAATAATAATAATAATAATAATATTTTTTCTAGTTGGCATACAGCTATATTTTATTGTAAGGGGTTAGTGAACTTCATTAGAAGAACTCTAACAGTGATATGTGGAACGTCCAATATTTCTGTAACTTCTTAGCCTTCATTTTATTGCATTTTCAAATTTGGGACACTGTTACAATTTTGTTAAGCTTCTGTTTGATACCACTAATTTAGAATGCATTGAATGAACACATGCAAATAAAACCTGTTCATCAAACACCTTGTACATAAGACCTAAAAATGATATGGTGTTCACAAAACATAAGGCCAATCTTGGTGTTTGTGCTAGGTGTTCATTTCATTGACCTTTTTCTCAAGAAATAATCATGTAGACCAAATTTGGAATTTGTTGCAAACAACAATAAACTGGCAAACTTTAAATAAAAACCGATCATCTATTTTCTGAATCTGAGCATGTAGACACTAATATATCTGGTCATTGTTCTGATCGAAAATAATGAAAAATGTTATTACTTAGCCAAGTTAGTCAATCCTTTCAGGCTGGATGCATCAACTTTGCTAATTTTGTTACCATCAAGATGTAATTCAGTGAGGGAAGCAGGAAGACCTGGAATATAGAAAAGCAAGATGCTGAATTAGCAAGTAAACATACACACAGAATGTAGAAGGACTTGATATGGACTCATGCCATCAGACATGCAGTTTTGAGAAGGACTTGATATGGACTCATGCCATCAGACATGCAGTTTTGAAGAATTAGTTTTGCTTTTCATATTTTTCCTTCATCATTTTTTTATAAATAGTGTATGCTTGGGAAAGTAAAACAAGACCTTCCTACTTTTCTTCTAGATAGACTCTTAACAGAGTAGTAAACTTTATATATCTTGTAATCAATATCTGAGCAATTGCAGAACTGAAATCAAACACTGAATCTCCCTATTTTCTTCCACCTTTGCTAATAGACTGATGCTACCATTGATAAAAGAAGGATGTGATAAAATGGGGAGATGTGTATTTGGATTACAACAAAGGGATGGTATGCTAGTTAAGCATGTATGCAAATTTATTCAGGCATTTCATTAAAACAATCATTAATAACCCACACTGATCAGCTGCGGTGGCTTTACACTTAATCAACATTTCCATAAAATCATCAAATGCCCCTGCAACCTGACTGTGCAGAAACAGCTAAAGTTTACTTGGATGTATTAAATCAAGACCATTTCTTTATGTGAGAACAAAGCAGAGGCCTATAACCAAGTCATCTGCCATATGCAGAGCACCTGGGGAAATAATTTCAGACTCAATATGCCCACTAAACCTCGGGATACTGCTTTCTGAATGGCCATACTGTCCAAAGGCTTAGTAGTATAAATATAAAAGTTTAAATATTTTATTTTCATTTCCTCCTGCCATCTGAGGATATATCATTTTTATAGAGTTTTTTAAATAGCACATTATTATTCCTCTGAAAGGAACAGCAACAACTGAAAAGAAAATAGCAAATTGATTACACGGAAAAGTCAAATCTTTTGGCAAAGTGTCATACCAAATTGGAAAATCACAGGCTACATTTGATGTGAAATGTTCATTATATCCTACTGAATTATGTCAATATTTTCTATTTAATGTAATAGTATTGTCTGTATTTAATTTAAGAAAAAAATTTTTTTTTCTAAGGAGATGCTCTGCTGGGAGATGCTAAAGAAATAAACATGTGTGTTATGATGCTTTTCCTACCAAATTTCATCAATTATCTCTTTCTAGAAACTGTTGATAACTAATCCCCTGCCATAAATAAGGAAACTGAGACTAAAATTTACAAATTCTCTAGTTCATTTATGGCTTAATAAGGAAGATCATATGATCCCAGATGGCTGAAGGAAGTTAAAATAGCCTGCTGTTAACTGGAGGAAATAAAAAAAAATTGCATTTTTCTTATGAATAAAATCTATTGTAATAATTGAGGGAATAAGAGATTTCAACCACTAGATTCTCCTTAGAATAAATAGATGTAAATTTTTAAATTCTCCTCTGAGTTAAGCAAGTGTGTATATAACAAACAAATTAAATACACGACCCTTTTTCTTTATCGCCGTGAAAAGTTTTCTTTAAAATGCACACCCTCTAGTACACCAGCTATCACAGCTATCACTTCTTCCTGGTTTCTTAGTGTTACCTCCCTTTTGGAGTGTCAGTTTCTCTAAAGGAAAGTTAGAGCCAGCTGCAAGTTGACTACGGAAGTAACCTTTGCAACAAGACAGAGGCAAATTTATAGACACTTCTTCCCCTTAGGCACTGTGGCATTGGCTGAGAAAACCTATTCCCTAGCTACTTTAATTTATTCTTTTTTTTCCTTTTTAAAAGATTAAAATAAATGAAGATTAGCTTGGTGTGGGTAGTATGTGTAGAAGTCTTACTTATATACAGTGACCCCAACAATCCTAGTCTTTGCTCCTTGCAAAGACTGTGGAGTTGGCAAGGAGCAATAAGAAAGCTTCTGTGGAATACGCACTCAGAAATTAGTGAAAATGCAATGCAGGAATGGGTGTACCCAGTTCAAGAAAAAGTTTAAGTTTTCTAGTTTGAAAAAGTTCCTCAAAATGTCATTCACGACTGAGGGGAAAATTTGAGAACTTTTTTGAGACAGAAGAAACCAGAGAGTAGGGAAAACGTACAAATTGCAGGCTTTTATTTTGGATGGTTTAGTGCCTTTCTGGCTCACAAAACCTTGTTTATATGCCTCTGCTTAGACATGCAGGGAAAGGATGAGCTTACTCAGTGACTGTGAGAGGATTGCTGTTTGAATTTTGGCTCTTAAATGTAGTAGCATCTCCTATTCACTGGCCTGTCACCAGTGTTTGATATATTTGGTGTGTTGTCTAAGTCTAGTGAGGGTTCAAAATATTTTAAAACATAATGGAAGGTAATATTAGTCACCCACTCATCTACATGCCAGATTTTCTTTTGATTATCTATGTAATTTTAAAACAGCCCAGTGAGGTGGATTAATTAACATTATTAATTAATATTATTCCCACTTTACAGATGAGGAAATTGAGGGTCCTTGGGTCAATGACAACGTGAATGCAAGCAGATTCCAAAATCTACATTTTCACAACACCAGTGTCATGGTTTGGATGAAAAGTTCAATGTGTGAGACACTGCAGAAAGGCTGAGAGGTGAAATGACTGGGTTATGAGAGCCTTAACGCATGCCCTGAGTTAATCCTTGATAGGGGTTAATGGGGTGGTAACAGTAGGCAGTAGGGTGTGTCTGGAGGAGGTGGGTCATTGGGGGTGTGCCTTTAGGGTGTATATTTTGCGAGTGGAACTCTCTCTCTGCTTGATGATGCGATCCCTTGAGCTGCTTACCTCTGCCACACTCTTCTGCCTTGATGCTCTGCCTCACGTGGAGCCCCAAGGAATGGAGCCAGCCTTCTATGAACTGAGACCTCTGAAACTGTAAGCCCCCAAAATAAAGTTTTCCTCCTAAAATTATTCTTGTCAGATCTTTAGTCACAGCAACAAAAAAATTGAAAAACCAGAATTAAAATAATAATGGTGGATCCCCTTTTTCAGAGAGAAATGACTGGAAAGTTCTACAATGAAAAGCATTCCAAAGGAATTGGAGACTCAAATTAAAAATGGGCTCGATTCCAGAGGTATGTCTATGTACCTTTTTTTTTTTTAACAAAGTACCAAGACTGTCCCTCCATTTTAAAAATAATTCTACTTTTTCCTTGTGATATCACAATTACTTAATATAAACTGGTTGTGCGTTGTTGCATTTTAGAAGGGAGATTTTAAGGAATCTCCCCATCCTTAATAATGAACCTATATGGCCTAGGAGTCACCCAGACCCCACAGAAATAAGTTTGGGCACTTGGGTCACAATTTAAATGTGCACACCCACTTTCTTTTAAAATGCCAAAGGTCATATGTGTTTTGGAATGTTTTGCAAGGCTTCTGTCACCTTGAGGAATGCTGGTTATGTTGGTGTCAGCAATGCGGATGTAGGAGAGCTTCTTCATTCCCTGGAAGGCTCCATTCTCGATTCCTGAGTTCTTCAGTGGGTTGGTGCCCAGTTCTACAAGTGCAATAAATGCAATGGTTTTAGAGGAAATTTTACAATATTTTGAGTCAGAGTATTGTCTCTTTCTGTTAGGCTTCTAGAAAGAAATTTGAGTCAATAACCACTTGACTGAAATGAAAAAGCATGCTCCTCAAAAGAAAAGCAAAATGGAATAAACATTTTAAACTAACAAAAACCAGCCAAACAATAAAAGCCAAAAATATATGGAAAAAAAACAAAACATTGTAACAATGTATATAAGATGTTTTCTGGAAATCACTCACATTAAACTTGAGTGATTATAGATTACACCTCATGCTATTACTTTCCTATGATATTTTTAAAGTGTTGCTAAAAAAATTTGAATCTAACATTTTGTAAACTGGTTATAAAATTATTTTTACCATACATCCAGCAAAATGTTATAATACGCTATTTAAAGCAAATGATTTATGGATATTTAGGAAACAACAAATTCCTACACAATATCTCTAATTATGCATTACTTAAATCCATAATGCATGTGTTCTTTTGGCAGGTTTCCTTCAGTACTGGAGCTTCCTCCACATTCTCAGAATCTCAAGGTCAAGTAAGAAAGAAGTCCTTGTGAAGCACAGACTCAGGCTCCTATGTCCCTGTGACCCCTACTATACACCATAGAGGCTTCATGCACTCAGGCTCTGCTTGTTTACTTTCCTGCAGCCAAAGCTTCCTGGAAATCTTAGGGTACACCTGGATCCTTAGCCTTCAAGTGATAAGAATATCTGTACCTATGACAATCATCTGGTTCAATCCATTAAACACAGCTTTTCGCACTTTGGTGATCTCATTTTCATGGGCACGAAGCTCCTGGAGAGTACTGGGCATTTTTTCTGGTAGTTCCTTCAGATGATTCTTGGACAGATAAAGTCGTTCCAGTTTCACCAAAGGTGTGAATGCGCCAGGGCTTATTTT
Organism: Aplodontia rufa; assembly: GCA_004027875.1. Classification (NCBI taxonomy): domain Eukaryota; kingdom Metazoa; phylum Chordata; class Mammalia; order Rodentia; family Aplodontiidae; genus Aplodontia; species Aplodontia rufa. The sequence goes on from PVKS010010304.1 coordinate 22,721, forward strand.
GCTAATTTTGTTGTTAACAAGGATCAGTGTCTGTAGAGAGAACACAAAAACATTTTCTTAAGTCCCAATCCATCCATATTCATATTTGTATGTGTATATATATGTAAGCATATGTCTATATACATGGATACAAACATACATATATTTAAAGAGTATGTAGCCTTTCTTTACATTCATGGTACTAGCAGGGAAAATTTGGGAAATTGCCAGAAAGCTGAAAAATAAATAAATGTAATTGTTTTACTTTATATGTATATTTCCATACACACACACACGCACACACACAATTCTTAAACACTAAATACTCCCAAAGATTTTACTTACTAGAATGACCCAAGATACCTATAAACCACGAGTAACAAGACATTCATTTTCCTGTCAGGTCTTCATCCTAAATGTCAATCTTCACTCAGTGTTATTACAGAATCTGTTAGAGACTGTGGGGTGATTTTATACTATGACTAGCAATGGAAAAGACTGAAATTTTATTGTAGTCTCACCAAATTTGGAATCTTTTTTCAAATTTTTTCCACATGCATCATAATTATATTGTTTCTCATTTTCTTGTCTTGTGAAAGGTTAAACAAAGTTTATTTCGTTTGCTTACTTTTTAAAAAAAAATTTATTTGTTTGTTTTGAGGAGATTTCCTGGTCCAAAATGCATCTTATTTTTTTTAATTGCAACATATTTTTAAATATATTTTAACAATTGGTTTAGAGCATAAAGAAGTGGCCAATATAACATGAATCAATATATATTATATATTTATTTATTTGCCTTTTTTTAACAATTAAAAGGTCTTATAGGGCTGGAGAGGTGGCTCAGTGGTAGAATGCTTGCTGGTATGTGCAATGACCCAGGTAGGATCCCCAGCACCACATAAACAACAAGGTGGAGGAAAAACAAAAACCAGATTAAAAAACAAAACTAACTCTCTTTCTCTCTCTCTTTAAAACAAAAAGAGGTCTTATAAAACAATGTATTTGGTAATTTTTAAATTTTTGTTTCTGAGTTCTTCTAGTACAAGAAAATATTTCTAATTAGTGCCATACAGATAGCTATTGTGGAAAATATTTGTGGACTACTTTGTTCTGTCCCAATATACGTTCTAACAGAGTTACACTGTGTTTATTGTTTTCCATCACCTTATGTGCTATTATTAAGAAACTTCAGATTTTTTATGAAGGTCTAAGAAGCGTGTATTTTCCATTGCAGTACATTTTTTAGGATATGAGAATGCAGAGGGGGGAAAGCGTGTTGAGGTAACAGGACAGTAAGGATTTTCAGTCTGAGAAATTCAAGATTTCCTGCAAGTGGTAGCTGGTTAATTAATCTGTGTACATTCTCATGATGTTCACATTATTTGAACAAATTAAAACTTATTATGAGCAACATGTCCTTTCTATTTTAAAGAGAGAAGGACAGTGAGAAACAGAAAATCAATTTTATTTAGTTTTCATGTGGCTTTCATTGCTCCAAGACTTTGTTGTGTACGTGGTGCTGGGGTTTGAACTTGAGTACTCTCACATGCCAGGCAAACACGGTAACTGCTGAGCCACCGCTCCAGTCCCATAACATGTCTTGAATTAGTCCCCCAAAGATGTATTGTTGATTAATACAAAATTCTAATGGATTCCAATATTATAGAAATTTCACAAATGCATGGGGCTTAAGTCACAGAAAACTGAAAAGAACAGGCAAAATGCCAGGGACGTCAGTAAAAGTCAAAGTGAGGAAAGCAGAAGGAGGCACATTGCACCATTACCAGATACAGAGAAGTTTACTGAGAACTGCAAAGGAAATCCTCAGTTACCACCACACAGGGAAATGTTGAAGATATCAATGCAGGGTCTGAAAGTCTGCTTAACATAATGTTAACTGTTGAAACCTGGCCTTCAACATGAAGTGCTTTTTTCTATTACACCTCTTACGCAGGGCTTACACTGTACCAGGTATCCTAAGGTTACTATTGTACTTATAGGCAATTTTTAATGCACGTGCTCAAGAGCAGATCGCTCCTGAGATCCGAAACTCAAGTTCTGCTTCTTAATTGCTAAGAACAGTTGTAAGGATTAAGTAATTTTATATATCTAAGTTACTAAGAGGAACACTTACTATATAGAAATTGCTAAACAAGGGTTGGCTATTATTCAATTTTTGGCAATTTTTGTTGATTTTTAATTAACAAAATAACTTCCTTGCAAGATTTGTTAAACTTTAATTCAAAAGAAGTATATTAAATATCAGTATTTCCATATTTCATTTTCCATTATTTTATAGAAGGATGATATAATTTTCTGCTTTAGTATAAAACTACTCATATGCAACAGGAACCACTTGTTATAAGCCACAGCATTGTAAATGGTAACAATTTTTTGGAGTATAAAAGTTTTTTTTTTCTGTTAATTCGTTTTTATTTTAATCCTTGCTAAATTTTCATTTCTCTCTTTCCTTCCCATTCAAGTGCACCTTACTTAGCTGAAATTATGATGTTTGTTTGGATAATAACCAGGGTGGTAAAGATCAGGAATGAAAGAGGAAGAGAAAAATAGCTGTTTGCCATTCTTGGAAAGGTCGGAAGCTCTAATATACTCTCTCTCTTCAAATGTGTACTTTGAAGTAGGAAGAAATGGATGGCCAAGGTAATGGTTGCCTAAAGCACACTAAAGAGATGTGGGGAAAGAAAGAACACATTTACCAGTACTGGATTTGAAGAAACATCACAGAAACTCAGATGTCTCTTATTGAAGAGTGCGAGCAGCTTTACAAATTATTAGGCATATACTTAAATATATAGCAAGTTAAGAATAGAGTAAGAGAATTTTTCTTCCTTAAAAAAATAGCTTTAGGCTAATATTTTCAAGTGAAGCTGAGGTAGGGAAACAAAGGCAGTCAGTGTAGATGGAATGATAAGGGTCCATAAGAAGAAATATGACTGATGGTTCTTTTCTTTAAGGAAACAGACAGTGCCCACTGTTCCAAATAAACAAATATGTATATCAGTTTATCATCCCCTCTGCTAACAAGAGTGGATGAGATGCAGCCAACCACTATAAAAAAGTGCTTCTTATACTTTACCAAGACTTTTGGGAGCTATGCTCAGCTCTATCCCATAGTCAGTCAAGGCCAGGCAGCCTATAATTCAGTGTCTGGCTCAAGGTCATTGCATTAACTTGTGAGCATCCATCCACTGAGCTAACCTGTGGGCAATGTGCCTCCTTTGTTTGAAATATACCTAGAAAGGGCCTGGACAAGTGGTGAAGGCGGAAGGGTCCTCTACTTGGGATAAAAGGACAGAGCCCATGTTAAGAAGTGGGCCCTCAGCATTGAGACTCTGTTCTCGTGTTAGGGAGAAGTCTGCTCTTTATCCTTTTCTTAGATAAACCTCTTTACTTTCACTGCTTGCTTCATTTCCTTAAATAAAACTGCTTGCTACGCTCGCCTGGGTGTTCAGTGATGTTCATTCTTTGGTTCTATGGAACAAGAACCTGGCACTGATATCAGCTCAGTATCAAAGTTTTAAAGTGTTTTAGTTTACTTAATGACATTAATTCTTTATTATAACCTCTTTAAACTAAATCCAATAAGAGTTTAAATAGTCACTGACAAATCTTGCTGATTTTGCCATCAGTTAACTCAATGAAATCTTAATTTGAAGGCAGAGTGGGTGGGCAAGCAGCTCAGGCCCCACCTACTCTCAGTGGAGATGAACCCAAGGGACAAGCATTGGCTGGATCAGGCTGTCCGCCAGTGTCCCAGAGCCTGCATCTTGTACTCCAGTCACCTTCTATTTTATCTCCCAACACTAACTATCTTCTGCCCTTTTTTCTCCACCTTTCCAATTTTTTGCTAATCTCTCAAAACTCTACCTGGTAATCTGATTTAATTATGATGTCTGATTTTTCTCTTATTTTGTGCCATTATTATTCAATAATAACATCATATTGTGCTTATATTATTGAAGATGTCAATAAATTTATCATGGATTGTTTTATTATGCACTATTAAATAAAATCTATTTCGGTGCTGGAGCGGTGGCTCTGCGGTTACGGTGTTTGCCTGGCATGAGTGAGTACCTGAGTTCAAACCCCAGCACCACATACTCAATGGAGCCTCAAGCAGTGAGGGCCACACAAAAAACTAAATAAAATTGATTCTTTCTTTCTTTCTGTCTCTCTCTCTCACTGTCCCTCTCTCTCTTGGAAAAAAAACCGCTATTTCATGTGGAATCTTAAAAGTCTTAGGGAAAGAATTATGTTTCCTTTAAAAATATGGTATATGTTCTCCTAATGTGTAAACTTTTATTGCTTTTTTCATTTGGGCTCTCAGAACATCTATAGCTAAATCTTATATTGATTTTTATTAACTCTATAAGATATAATTATTTATTCTATTTCATATTCATCCCCCCTGCATCTATATTTTTATTTCTACTATATAGCAATAAAAATAGCCCTTCTATAATGATTAGAAGAATTGGATATGAAATTACAGTTCACTATGTTTATACTCCTAACATTAAGAATGTATTTCTATGACATTCATTATAAGAAACCGTGAAGTCTTGCCTCCACAGATAGGTATCACATAGTGCCTTCCCAAGAGCTCTCACTATTTTCATTGCATTTTTATTGTTGAACAAAAATCTGCTTCCTAGAAATTTCCACTCACTAGGATAGTTCCATCATCTTGTAGTATAGCTGCAAGTAGATCTAATTCCACTTCTCCAACATAGTCTTTCAAACATGCCCCTTTTAAATTTGGTTTAGAGATCCATGTCCATTATTTACGCCTGTGTGACATCCAATCGCCTCATCCCCATGTTCCTATGACCAGCCTTCCTTGGATACTCTTGAATGCCATTATTTTTTTTTCTTTAAGAAAGAGGGAGAGAGTAATAAAAAATTTGTATTTATTTTTTTCATCCGGTTTTTGTTTTTCCAACACCCATTTGTGTAAGTGGTGTGGGGTTTGAACCTGTGTCCTCATGCATGCCATGCAAACGCTCCAACTCCAGTCCATTTAACGCTATTCTTAATGAGTACTGCTGAGGACCAAACCCAACACTTCAAGAATAGCCAAACTATGGAAGGCACACAGTGAGATTCTCACAGTACATCTTTCGAACACTGATGTTCGACATGCTAAATGTGAACTGATATGCCCATGGGAAAACACCATATACTTCATTGCAAAGGTAGAGAGCTGGGCTAGAGAACAAATTTCACAGTGCTCTCTATAAAGAGACCATGCATTTATTCTTATAGAAGGCTGCCTTAGAAGGTATATTCCTATTATTTGTGGGCAGCATATTCTCTCCCACCTTGTTAGTCCTTTCTAGCCCTACTCTGTGTCCTAGGACCCTGCTCTCAGTCTAAGGGACTGCACCAACCCAGTGCTCTCCACCTGTGGCCTCCAAGGAGGTGCAGTAGGACTACAGCTACACAGCTCTTTCATGGCTCTAGGAACCAATCCTAGTTCCTTCTAGCCTTGTAAGTCTGGGCGCTTCATCACGCCTGGTGCTTTCCCATATCCAAAGCATTCCCTCCTGTAAAGCCTCTTGCAGGAAGCCCTTTGAGAGTGCCAACTGTTTTCTGCTAGAAATCTGACCAGTAGACTGGCATCATGAAGGACTATAGGCAAGTGAAATCTTCATCAAAGCACACTAAAGATGCAGCATGCACGATGCTGAATATGATCCTATCTGTGGGCGAATGTGTGAGTACATGCATGAATGATTATATTTACTAAATAAAGTATGAATGATTGTTTCTTCTGTTGGTCCAGTCTTTGGCAATTCGGAAGGTCATTCTCATCTCAGAAAAATGAATGGAAAGAAACAAACAAAACAAGGAAATGAAGTAATACTGAGATCAACCTATTTTGCATTTTTTTCTACTATTGAAGTACAGCCTAATTGAGAAAAAACCCTACATTTATTAACTTGAGAGGAGAGTAAAGTATAAAGTAACAAGGCCTGGAGCGGTGGCTCGGCGGTTACTGCACTTGCCTTGCACTAACTAGTAAGCGTGTTCAAATCCCACCACCATGTACACAACAAAGTCTCAGAGCAATGAAAGCCATGTGAGCAACTAAATAAAATGCATTCTCTCTTTCTCTCTCTCTCACTGTCTCTCTGCCTTAAAAAAAAAAAGATAAAAATAATAGCTATAAAGCACATTTTAAGAATGCTTGGGGTATATCTACGAACATTGGATGATTTTTAGTGATTAATATCATATTCTGCTCTTCCACCACCACCAAGAAGAGAATTTAATAAAGATGGGTGTTGATTTATTACCATAAATGGGTTTGGCCTTACCTAGATTTTGTTTGGAAAAATACTTTGAGATCTACCATTTTATCACTAAAAAGTGAAATTGCTCTTACATGAAGGTTCTTCAGATTCTTAAAGTCCCCATCTTTGATTTCGGTTATCTTGTTGTTTTGCAGGTCCAACAGTGTTGTGTCAGGGGGAAGATCCTGGGGTACTTTGTCCAAACCTAGCATGGGAAAAAATGCATTGTGTGGTCAGGAAAGGAGGACACCATGACTATAGAATCACAAAGAATGGATTGACATGGAAACTCATGCTGCAATGATAGTTTTACCAGTAACCTACTTTTCTTCTAAGAAATACATCATTTGTAATTTAAATGTTTGTTTTATCTTCTAACCAAGTCCAGCAATTTTCTATCTTCATTATAAGTTGAACATGATATTTTCCCTATGTAAGTACTTTCATGCAGAAGGGGAAATTTTGTATGTCTCAGTACACAGTTTTTTTTTAATTGCATTTGTTTTGTGTTGGTAAGAGTGATGTATAAATCTAAACATTCCTGCATAAATACACTCTCAATCAAACCATACTTGATTCAAGTCATCAGTTCTAAAGCTTTAACTGACAATATAACACTTCCACAGAGCTACACTTTAACTTAAATTATATAAGTTTGTAATCAATGTTTGTCAACTACATGAAAAACGTTAAGCTCACAGCTTGAAAACTTTTCCAAACTTCTGGGAGATCAATTATTTCAGCTTTAATAGGAATACCAGAACAATATCAAATTTAACTGATATTTTACAATCAATAAACATTTGGCTAATTAGAATAAGATAAAATAAATTTGGTAGTATAACTTCTCTAAAAGTAATGTTATGAAGTTTTACTTTTGAACTTTACATTTAGGTCTGAGTTGTTTTTAGTTTATAAATGTAAACATAATTGAATTAGCAAGTTGTCCATGCTAATGAAAAAATATTTCATTAGTCATTAAATTAGTTTTATTCAAAATATATGCTGTTTTGAATAAAGTAAATTAATGTTAATGGAGGAAAATATTGAGGCATTGATTCTTCCATTTTTTCTTATTGATGTGAAATGTTAAGTATATATTTGATATTCTATTAATCAAACTATGTGATTATATTTATATTTTAAGATAGCATTACATAAATCTGAAATGCTTTTTATTCTTTGATGGAAGCAATTTTCCCTTCATATCTGAAACATGAATTGCTGAAGAACATGTTTTCACTCATTCAATGGTGCTTACCATCAACTTACTATCTGCTGAATAAAGCAGGAACAAGTGAGAAAGAACCAACATCTTCAGTAAAACATAATTTAATCCAAACTTTTCAATTAAAAATCAAATTACAATAGGGGATAATAAGTACCATGTTGGGAAGACACCTTTCCAATTCAAGCTTTAATAAGCACATAGTCATAAACCGTTGTGATAGACATGTTTTGACTATCTTCATTGCTTTGCATGGATTTGACTTAAATATATCTGAAATCACTTAATTATGATTTTTTCCAAATAATATTTTACTTACAATCTCATTGTTCTGTTAGCAGAAAAAAAAATAATATTGTCCCTAATCCAGTGAGCCCTGTCTTCATAAATTTTAGTATCAAAATGCAAGTGATTTTGGACTTGTATCAATATGCTCTATAAATATAAAACCTCACTACAAACACAGTACCCATAGGAGTAGCAAGAGCAAAGCTTTTACAGCAGGAGCAGTGAACCACCAGAACAGCTACCTCGTAGGAGGACATTTGATGGCATTGTGCAGTTATAATCACTGCCATTTTCAGAAATGTCAGTTTACTAATTTCATGCAATTAGAGGTGGGAGGCTTCTGCCAAATCTTTGATAATTAGCTGTTATCCAACCAAGAAAAGATATAATTTCCTTTCATTTGGAATAAAGTTACTGCCCACATATTATTATTTCTTGGGCTTTTTTTTTCATCAAAGTAACTTTTAATTTTCAATATTCTTACTTTTGCACATAAAGGTACTTGAATTCTGGTAACTCTCAATGTTTTTTCAGATTCAAACTGAAAATATAGTCTCAGATGTGGAGGGAGAGAATGATGTGCTAGAATGGCTGACAGTTTATTATGTTTCTATCCCAGAATTTTGTAACAATAGAAACTGTTTAAGGTGAATTATGTAGGGTGCGAAAATTTAGCATAAAAATACCATCTTCAGCCTTGCGATTATTACTGTTCAGTTCTCAGAGAGCTATTTTAATGATGAATCCTATAACCTGGTCTGAATTAGTGATAAATTCATATTCTTTTGAGTGATTTCATATATGGATGTTTTAGTATTAATACTTTATATAGCTGTGAAGATTATTTTTTAAATTAAAAATGTTATATTATTCACTTCACAACAGCCCAATTTACAGGTAAGGCAATATGATAATTCCCTCTTTCTAGATGATTTTCAGACTAGGTTTAATGACAAGAGCAAATTCCTCTATCCAGGAACGACAGTATATGTATAGAAGATTGTTCCCCTAGCTTCCAACATGACCTATACTTTTTTTCCTGTCAAATCTACATCCACAAAGAGAATTGTTCAGACATCACACCCAATAGCATGGTATATATTTAAAGACTAGGCAGATTGTTGGGCTGTTGACTGGCAGATTCAAGGACTATGGACAGAATACAGCTGTCAAATTAGTCCAGCTACGGATTCTTAGAATGCCACAAAGGGAAAGACCCTTAAATGTCAGGAAGACTATGGCTCCCAAATGCTACAGACTCCACTGTTAGGGTTCTATCTGGCTACATAAAATAAAAAAATGTCAAGGGCAATATCATTGGTTTTAAGATAAAGTGCCATTCCCTCCTCATTTCTGAGAGCATTTCCTGCCTGTACTTCCTTTTCTGCTTTTAAATACACTTTCTTTTAAAATGTTTGTGATAGAAGATGTCAGGTTATTGTTATTCTGTTAGGTTTGGTTTTGACCTTATTAAATGAACTTTTCAATATTCACCAATATTTATTTTTCCTAGAAATTAGGGAACTTATTTATAAGCTAACCGAATCCTCTTTTTTTCACAGGTAGAAAACATACACCCAGAGATGTTCAATGGGTTAGACAGGTGCCCTGTGGCTATACCAAGAACCAAAATGGTTTGAGTCCTCAATCCAAAGAAGACCATTGCGCATATTTTAGAGAAATATCAATCAACTATCCATAGAACATTCTTGCTCATTTCTAGTCACTCATTTTTATTCATATAATGTATGTTTCCAGGAAAGCTCCACTCAGTCATTTCCTCCTACTTGCATTCTGACAATGCTTTAAGTTTTGCCTCATCCCCCTTCCTCTATAACTACTCATCTTTTTTAAAAAAAAATTAGAGCTTTGTAGTTATAACTAATATCTGGGTTCATACAAACAAATTCACATATGCATGGGAAAACGATTTCAGTTCACAATTACCCTTTACCCTTCCATCCTCTCTCTCCTCTCCCATTCTCTTTCCCCTACTTTACTAGTCCCCCTTTCATTCATCTACTAATTTATATTTGATGGGTCCTTTCTGTTATCCTATCTTTCTCTGCCCCTTTCCTTTATTTTGCTCTAGCTTCTGCATATTTGATAAAACATTTGACCTTTGAGTTTCTGAGTTTGGCTAATTTCACTTAGCATGATATTATCCATTCCCATTTACTAGCAAATGCCATAATTTCCCTCTTTTTTGTGGCTGAGTAGAATTATTTCTTAATTCATTGTTCTATTGATAGGCACCTGGGCTGATTCCATAAATTAGCTCTTGTGAATTGCTCTGTCATAAACATCAATGTGGCTGTGTCACTGTAGTGTGCCAATTTTAGATCTTACAGGAAAATACACAGGAATTGGATACCTGGGTATTATGGTGATTCCATCCCTAGTAATTTGAGGAATCTCCAGACTGCTTTCCAGAGTGGTTGTGCTAGTCTGTAGTCTCACCAATAAGGTACAGGTATACCTTTTTCCACAAGCTTGACAACATTTATTGTTGTTCGTATTCTTGATCATTGTCATTCTGACTGGAGTGAGATGAAATCTTAGTGTAGCTCTTAGTTGAATTTTCCTGACTGCTAGAGATGGTGAACATTTTCATATATTTGTTGGCCATTTATATTTCTTCTTTTGAGAAGTTTCTTTTTATTCAGAGGGATATAATCAAATTATAAAGTTTCTGCACAGCAAAGAAAACAATTAGAGCATGAAGAGAGAGCCCAAAGAATGACAGAAAATCTTGGCCAGCTACTCCTCCGATAGGGGATTAATATCCAGCCTATACAAATAAGGCAAAAACTTAACACCAAACCCACCCCCAAAGAACCCAATTAATAGATACTTATCTTCACCACATCAGATAACGGTGTTCTCCTACTTCTCGATTTGCAATACAGTCTATGGAATTATAAGCTTACGGTGTCCTGTCCTGTATTTTAGTGTTATGTTTGCTTGTTTGTTTTTGAAAAAGTTCATGGTCAGCCAAAACAAGCGATGATTTGTCATCAAACTGTCACTCTGCCTGCGTTTTATCCAGGTGTCTTTCTGATTAATTTTAAAATCAGGCCACTTTATGGTCCTATCGTAGGTGGTTCAGAAGCAAGATTTTGAGATCTTTTCTGCATATTTCATTTTATTGTATTTTTTTATTTTAGAGGTACTGAGACACAACTGCTTATAGTTATTATAATTTTGTTTCCAATTCTTCATTCTCAAGTGAATGCTACAAGCAAATTTCATTCACGTTATCTGCACTTGGAAATCCCAACAAATATTTAGGCACCCACAAGCTGCTTCTGGTTGATTTAACCCCATATGATGGTGGCAAGTGCTGTATTCTTGCAAATCTAAAAAACATCAGTCTTTGCTTATTAATCTTTATTCAGAATTATCTGGATTAAAATGTCCTTAACCACTAGTTAGTGATGATGACCAGAACACAAGTTTATATCTCTGAACCTGTATGTGTGTCCTCGGCTGAAAACACTGAGCCAGAGGTAAACTGAGATAGAAATATAAAGATAAAGATTATTTTCAATGACTAAAAATTGTTGACTTGAACTAAAACTAATATTTAAACTATGAAAAAGCAGGTGTTGTTCTATGGAAACCATTACTCAACCTTAATGTTTTTAACAATTTAAATAAACAAATTTAACAAATATTGTCTATACTTATATATGATTATATTAACTACATATGCTTTCCACTAAATCATTCCAATTGATACTGATGAATTTTATAGTAATTCATAAAACAACATAGAAAAAGAAAGAAGCATTTTAAAAATCATCAATTAGCCAGGTAGAATTTGCTTTAAATTAAATGTACTATAGTGGAAATAAAGTCCTAAAGATAAAACTGATTAGGTTGGGGATTTAGCTCAGTGGCAGAGCACTTTCCTAGCACCTGCAAGGCCCAGAGTTCGGTCCTCAGCCCTGAAAAAAAAAATCTGATTTTGTCTCTTACAATCTTAAGTAGAAGATTTATGTCATTATGAAGTTAGCTTGAAAGTTATTTGACTATAATTTATTTAACTATTTTAACAGTTTGTAATTATTAGTAATGTCCTTCATAAGGACATGTGATATTTATGAACCTTTTCTATGTAATACTCTCTACAATAATTTATGCTCATACTTCCCATTAGAAACAGATACAAATCAATGTAACTGTGTAAATAATAGTATTTTTCAAAGATTTCATTAATTATATTTCCTATCCTTATATCCTTTTAATATATGAACTCATCCCAATCCTCTCAAGAAGTAGAGTCTAAACCCCTGTGCTTTCCTTCAAGACTGGGATGGGGGTCTGGAGTGGATACTCAGCAGTTACAGCACCTGCCTGGGATTCGCGAGGACATGGGTTCTAACCCAGCACCACGTACACAATGAACTGTCGGAGTAATGAAGGCCACATGAGAAAGTCAATAAAATTGCTTCTCTCTTCCTCTCTGTCTTTAAAAAGAAAAAAAGACTGGGATGGACTTTGATACCTCTGTGAGCCAGTGGGATATGGTAGAACCAAAACATCATGATATTTGAGGCTAGGTCAGAAAAGTGGGTACCCTGTTGACAGCTACTGCCTGGTTCTTCTGGAACCAGGAACCATGAGGATATGTTTACCATGAAGCCACCATCTGGAAAGATGAGTCACTCCTGGAGACAACAGCTTGGCTAGCTAGTAGTGGCTAGTGCCAGCTTTTTGTCATAAGACTGAAGGACACTATCCAGGTGTCCAACCCAGATGAGCATTCCCATGACTTTCTAGATAATATCTGACTGCAAACAAGTGAGCACCTTCAAGTGAGAACAGCCCTTCTGAGCTCTTCCCAAATTTCTTGTTTCTCAAATTGTAAGCAAAAATGATTACATTTGAAGTTGCATGTTTTGGAGTAATACTTACTCAGCAAAAGTAACAGGAATAAAATGATTAACTGAATTCATTTTTCAACAAACAAATTTTAATATACTTTTAAAATTTATATTAAAACACAGTTTTTCCAAGGTAACCTGAATTATTTTATTGGCTCTCTCAGATTGTGTTAAGGGATTTTAATCTTATTTAAAATAATATTATTAACATTAATAAAAGTATTTTTAAGATGCTACCAGAAAACCATTTCTGAATAAAGACTAGTAAGAAATGTACTCCTTGTTTTGTTTTGTTCTTTTTCCTTTCTGGCTGTTCCAGTGATGAAGAGCATCACTGTGCCAGTAAATGTCAGCAATCTGGTAAACATCGTGCTGGACAAAGACCAGGTTACCCTAAAACACCGTGCTTTTATCCTGCCATGTGGCAGAAGTCCAAACGCCAAGATTTATACTTGTTGATTTCCATAATCTTATTTTTATAATTCTGTATTCAACTTAATAATTAGGGCAGTGGTGACACACTTGCTTCAGTTTCTGGCAACTCACCAAAATAGCATTTAGGTTCTCCATTCCCTGCAAAAACCTTCCTACTCAGGCATGCAAGTTTCTCTTTTTCCCTCTTAATAAATGGCAATCAGACAGTGAGTGTTAGACCAGGCTTCTGAAACAGATTTCCTTCTTTCCTTCTATTGCCTTTCCAAACAAACTCAAGGAAGGGTTAAGCTTCTTGGCTTTAGTTAGGGTCATTCTCAAAATGAAGAAGTCAGGCTGTGTGGTACCTGCTTGCCTTCTAATTCCCAATCTGCCCTATTCCCTCTGGTTTCCGGTTAGGTGGCATCGAGATTGCTACAGGGTATTCACCTAAGCACCAAGCTATGCATATCTTTGTTTTAGATGAATATGGAGATACACTTGAGGGGGAAACATTATCAAATATTCAAGAACAAATGTATATATATACTTAGTTATCCAGGGCTAATGCCATGTCATGGATGCCCAGTTTGGGTTCCCCATGTTGCTGTTTCCCTCAGAAGAACCCCTGAGTTAAATGGATATCTCGAGATCTATGCATACCTTTTTTTTTTTATTTTTATATTTATTTTTATGCATATCTTTTTTAATTCATTGATCAATTATTTACTGATTTTTAAAAGACCCTCAAATATAAGACATTTTATTGAATAGAGAGTATTACAAAGATAAATTATCACCACACTTCCCTTCTGGTGAAGAAAACAGATAAACCCCAAGACATTTAAAAGATACTGCATGATTGTATGCATGTGTATATAATCAATTGCTGCAGAATAATCAAGGAAAATATAGATATAGTGAAAACACAGAGGTAGGCAAGCAGCAGAAGGCATCTCAAAGCATTCTGCAGACTAAATTAAGGGTAACTAAATCCTGGGTAGTACAGCAGAGTTGCTCCAGGGCTTTTCACCTTTTATTAACACTGGATTGCAAACTGCTTTAAATTCCTCATGTTTGAGGGAATATATGATCTTCTTGTTATTATTTTGAAGGGAGAAAGTTAAGATGACTGGGTCTCATGGTTTTCCTCTTTTATCCAGGGAATTACTATTCCAGCTAACCTCTTTCCATCCTGTCCCCTGGAGCCAGGATGCACTTCCAAAGCAGAATGCATCCCAGCTGCAGTTTAAAGAAATGCCTTGATCCCACACAGCTGCCTCTCTCTCCCTCCTGGGGCCAAAGCGAAACTAAGGATGTGTTGGTTCTCAGTCAGGTCAAAGAGGCAAACATTTCTTCAGCCTTCTCAGGCTCTCTCTTCCCCCTCCTCATCTTTAACCCATGAGTCCAGAGTCTTGGTTTTCTGGATCAGACCTGAGTGTAATTCTTGCTCTTTCTGAGGACTGCCCAGACTCCCCCTCTGCCCGTGTTATTTTAACAATGCAATGGGTATACTCCGCACACAGCCTCACTCCTTTAATATATTTGAAGAAATCTCTTTGATGCATCTGACACCCTGAAAAAGGGACCCCTTATGTCCCTGCTGCTGCAGAGCCAGACGTAAACTATGAAGGCAGCTGAGCTCCTAGCACCCTGTCAGCCTCCTACAAAATACTCTGATTTATTTTTCTGGCTTAATTTCAGGAGAGAAATCTAACGGTTCATTGCCTATACTATAAGGTCTGCTTTGGGACAACCAGACTCCCCAGCAAGCAACAAGCTGTGGCATGATATGTCCCAAGTGGTAACCACAGACAAAGTTTTCCTCCAGGCTAAACAGAGTTATTTTTAAAAGAAACTATGCAATTTAAACAATTCTCCCCTTTCCCCCTGATTTTTTTAAAAATGAAAATATCCTTTGCATTAAGAGATACATTTTAGGCATTAACAGTTATTTATAATACTTTCACATGATAAAATTAAAAATGCTCCATCTTCTGGTACCATTTCTAAATATTTAAGAATGTGAAATTTGAGTCACTTAGTATTATAAAATAAACAAATGCTTCATCCTCAACTCAACCAAACAACTTTTGTCCAAAGAAATATTGGATTGGAGAACACCAAAAGGCTTGATAATTGCACAATTTCTTTATTCTTATCTATTTATATTTGGAGATGATGTGTCCCTTATAGGAAGGAGGAAAGAGATGGTGCTATTTTGTGATCAGCTTGATAAACCATATAATTATGAGAGATTCTCAATTTAAAAAAAAATAAATAAAAGATAGATTTTGAATCACCTTAGGTTGATGGCTGAGTTTGAAATGTTAACCTGAATCTAAAAGTTATTAAAAGTTACTGTGATAAGCATTTTCACACTTTTAGGTAAGAGTAAGAGGTATTGCTATTCATAAAAAGAGCAAACAAGATTTTGTAAGTTTCAAGGTAACAGGAAATGACAAAGCAGTGTCTGAGCTCACCAGTGTTTAACTGCATGACCTGAGCTCTTTCCACTATTAAATGATTTTAAAATGTACTTCAATTCTTTTGAAACTGAATTATAAAAAGCATGATAATAAATATTGCTCTAAGTTTGGAAAATGCATAGAAGATGTGACAGATATTTGACTCTTCAGCAATGAGATGAAAGTCATTAGCAAATTAATGTTAACCTGGTGTCACTTGATTGAAAGATGCATGGCTAAACCAAAAAGTTTAGAAAATCGATCTTCCTTCTAGATAATAAGCACATAAAATGGCTGGTAATCAAGATCAATACTAAGACATTTAAAAAGATTTGACCAGAAGGAGTGATATTCATCAATTTATGAACACTTGTGTTGTCTACATTTCTTGGCTATTGTGAAGAGTGCTGCAATAATTGTGGGTGCAGAAATGTCTCTTGGGAAAACTGATTTAATGTCCTTTGAATATATTATACATTAGTTCTTTTTAAAAAAATTTTTGGAAGAAACTCCATATCATTTTCCATAATGGCTGTACTAATTTACATTTCTACCAACATCCCTATTTCTCCACATTCTCACCAGCACTTACTTCTTCTTTTTATTCTTTTTGATAACAGCCATTCATAATGAGATGAGTTGATATCTTGTAGTTTTCATTTGCATTTCCCTAAAGATTAGTGATGCTCAGCATTTTGTTCATGTACCTGTTGGTCATTTTGTCTATCTTCTTTGCAGAATTATCTATTTAAATTTATTGCTCAATTTTTAATCTTTTTTATTGGGGGGAGAGCAGGTACCAGGGATTGAACTCAGAGCCACTTAACCAGTGAGTCATACCTCTAGTGCTTTTTTTCCTTCTTTACAGTTTACTTTGAGACAGTCTCTAAGTTGCTTAGAGTTGCCCCAAATTTGCTGTGACTGGCTTTAAACTTGAGATCCTCCTGCCTCAGCATCCCAGGTCACTGAGATTACAGGCATGTGCCACAATTCCTGGCTCAATTTTTAATCTTTTTTATGTTTAGGTTGAAGTTCCTGTTATATTCTGAACATCAACTCCTGCCCCATTATGTGTATAGTTTGCAAATGTTTTCTCCTATTCTGTAGAATGTCTCTTCACTGTTGATTGTTTCTTGAGCTCAGAAGCTTTTTAATTTAATGCAATCCCATCAGTCTAGTTCCCATCAACAGATGAGTGAATGAAGAAAATGTGGTATGTGGAATATTATTCAGCCACAAAGAAAGAATGAAATCCTGTCCTTTGCAGCAACACTGCAAGATCATAGAGCTAAGTAAAATAGGCCAGGCACAGAAAGACAAGCCCAGCATGATCTCAACCCTGTGTGGAATCTCACAGAAGCTGAGAGTATATTGGCAGTTACTAGGGCCTGGAGAGAGTGGGAAGTGGGAGGGAAATGTTATCCATGTGTACTAAGTCACAGTTAGAGAGGAGCAGGAGTTTCTGATTTGCTATTGCACTATGGATAATAATAATATGCTGTTCATTTCAACAATCTAAAAGAAAGGATCTGAAAGTTTTCACCAAAACTAAATGACAAGTGTTGATGTGATAGATATGTGCAACCTAATTTAAACATTATACAATGTATACATGTATCAAAACACCATACAATATCCCATTAATATGTTAAAGTTTCATGTTTAAATGCATCAATCAAAAAGTAAATTTTTAGAAACAATGAGTTACACTTTGGGTTTATTAATTTAATACAACTATAGATCTCTGAAGTCGATAATCTTATATCAACTTTCATTGTTATTTTCTATAAATACTATGATTAAGAGTGAATTATTTTATGTTTGAAAAATATTACTAAAAAGAGAAGATATGAGTTTCATAAAATTCTGTTTTAAGTTATACTCTAAATCGGAACAAATTCTGCAAAACAATTTGGCCACCATCTATGGAAATTCCATCTGTATTGTCTCAATCCTCAATTCTCTTCAAAAGTATCTTATAATACTACTCTGATGAGTCAGAACTAGGGACTAAAACAGCCAAGATGTGTTCCAGACTTCAATTTTCCCATTGACTAATTACTCAATTTAATTTCAAAGTTTTCACTTTTTAGCTATGAAATAAATAAAATTTGCATGGTGTTTAGTTTTATAAGAAATATTTAGTGGAAAAAAATAGAGGAACATTATAAAAGAAGGGATTGTTTATATTAAATTTTGTTTAGATAATAATGAAGGATTATTAACCTTCAACATCATAGCTCCTCTTTTTTAATTAAATGTTCCAGAAAGGGTGATTCTTAAGGATATATTAGCTGTTGATGCAGATAATAATCAATATTTTCCATCCAAATTGAATTGCTTTTTTCCTCTTTATTGCAAAAAGTCAAGGTCCATACTCAGATCAATAGGGGACATGAAATGGAATAAACTACACTGTCTTTAGTGTGAGTGAGGTTGCCCATTTCTTCTTGCTTTTTTGTACTTTTCCTTCATCTTTCACTCCATGTGATCATTATGTAATCAAGAAATATATTGAGCTGCTACTGTGAGGCAGATATCTCCCCTATGTAATGGAATCTCCCAGATGGAGAAGATGTGAAGGCTCTCAATAGATGTCCAGACTTGTACGGGAAACAATAGTTGAGTTGAACAGTAGTTAAAAATGTAAAGAGAGCTAGCTTATTTTCTTTAAAGGAAACAGGATTTCTTTTCTTTTTAAGTCTATTTTCTACCGGAGAAATATATCATTAAAATTTTTAAAATATGCTTAAATATTTATCTCTGAATTGATAAAAGTACCTTGGATGAACCCAGGACTGAATGAAACTCAATTGTATTCATTAAATGTGGTTTCTTGAAACAAATCATTGTTGGAATCTTAGCTACTTCCTTGGCATGGAAGTCAGAAAAACCTGTGTGGTAAGGAAGGAATGAGGTACACTTTGGGCGCTCAGAAAACAAAAAAGAGATAACATGTAGAAAAAATGAGTAAGCACAAAATGAAATAAGCAAAACAAACAACAAAATGTATTGTATATCTCTCACATCGGAGAACTTGATGTTTCCTAATTTCTCTTTAGTTTGACCAATAGGTGCCTTTTACATGATAAAGTTTTGGAAAACTGGCCCAGTGCTTTTATCCCATTAGAGTTTTATGAACTATTTGTCATGGAAGCAAAGTGAAATTATATTTAAAGAATAATAGTGCTTCATGAAAGTAACTGGCTAATTCTTAAAAATACCAACTCTATGTGTACTGGGGATAATAATGAATCCCTTTAATCTTTTTTTTTCTCAGAAGTTTAGTGAATTTTAACAGCATCACATAGTTTTGGAAGGTCCAAAGAAATTCAGAGAAAAAGTTTACCACTACTATATCCATCAAATGGTGTTCCTTTCTTCAGATTTTTTTTCAATTCATTAATTTTCTCCCTGAGACAGTAATGCAAGTCATCTCCAGACACTTATAGAACTTTCTGGAGAATTTGATAGTAATACATAATCCCCTGCAGTGAACATACAATTCAAAAAGGAATGTAAGATCTTACACTGGAATGTAAGATCTAAAGAAAAGGCACCATCTTTTCCTCCCCAAACCTAGACTGGAATTGATCCATTATGGGCTCTTAGTATAGTCACTTCATGAGTGAATGAATCCAGTGGACTTACCCTCTTAGCCTTTGGAAAATCGTTATGTGCATTTGTGTTTGGGTTTTGAATGGATGTACAATATATACCAAAGTTAAGAAAGTAATACCAAGTGTTCATTTTCCAGTTGAACATGTATCGTGTTTCTCTGAGTTCTTCTGTGTAGTTTATTTCAACCATAGAAATTAATAGCATTTTTTTCCTACAACATTGTTGGCAGGCATGACTTCAATAAATATAAAGTTTCTGAAAGAAGTGTCTTATATGCTATGGGATTTCTTCCATAAGGAAATACACATTGCAGAATCATACTAAGAGGATTATTTTGCTTTTTTCCAATAAGAAAATATATCAAAGAAAGGAGGAATGTGAATCAGCTCCCATGTAAACTAAGTTCATTCCCCTTTGGCCCATCCACTGGGTCTCCAAACTTTCTGGAGGTTTATCTCTTAAGTATATTACTCTTGGAATTTCCAGACCAAATGTTTCTTAAAACAAGATAAATCAGGCTGTCTGGTGTTAGGCTAAAGATATATGCTCCAAGATTATATTGAATATTTATGCTGTTCTTTAATTATAAATATTTCCTTTGAAACTTTCTAAAGAATATAAACAGCTGGATTTACAAAATGCATAGGTAAAAGCAAGACTAAGACTGGAGATTAAGCAAGTATTTTAGCACATGGAAGATAACTTGTGTTGTAAAACATACTTTGTTTGGTTCTGATAACTGCATATTTTCCAATCAAGTCATGTGCAAACTCTGCTATGTGGGCTGTGTTGAGAGTAGAGAGATTGTCCAGGTTTTCTCAATGTCTAAGTTTTCATGAAATCACATCATAGAATTAAATACTCCATCCCTCAGGAATCATAGAATATAAGTTTTGTTCAGATTTTTATTTTGCAAAAGGAGGCCATGAAGCTCAGAAAATAAACTTTTAAAAAGGTGATTTTTCCCACACTGCAAAGTGGTAGAATCCTGACTTTAAAGGGAGGAAGGATAAGTGTCCTAGCCTGAAAACTACTTCTCTTTCTATCCTACTCTGCTTCCTTTACTCCTCATTAGGTGGCAGTGTCTCTCATCTTTGGTATTACAGATATTAAACAGTGGAAATGCTCAACTTTGTGAGAAGCCAGACACATGAATAAGATGAATAAGGTAGGCAACAAGCGCCTGTGTCCCACTCACCCAAATCAGAACACTGGACAACTCGAAGGTGGCACTGACAGCGGAAGGGACACACTGGCTCCATGGACCCCTGTTCTGGAAGTTCAGGAAAGTGCTCTTCCGGGTCTATTCCAGAACTATCTTCATCTAGCATAAAGTCAAATAAGCCTTTCTGTTTAAATGGTCCAGCCCAGGAAACTTGTGCAAGCAGGAGGAAGATGAGAGTCGCCTTCATGTTTTCTCTTATATATTTTCACAGCCTAAGAATCTAGAAAATAAATAAAAGGTTTATGAAGACTAAGGGCCATGTGTTGTTTCTTGCATAATGTCCCATAATAGAGTGAACACAGAGAAAATACAAAAATAATGCTTGTTATGAGGAAACAGAACATCAAAGATGTATTTGAAAGATGATCAGGTAATTAGTTTCACTTGCACAGACATTTGCTTATGAAGAATTTGAATAATGATCTAAATCTATTTGAATCTGGTATCTGAATTAACATGATATACTCTGCTTTCACATCATTTGTAAAGTTTTCATGATTATACATCATGTTGGACTTTTTGATATTTGTTGAACCCAAACCATAACTCCATTAAAATTCTTCCACTGCACAAGAAAGGTCATCGATTCCTGTCTTGGATGCATCTCTGGAAACCATTCTTACTTCTCTATCCTACTGTATTTATCTTGGTCTGAGCCTTCTCATTAAACCCTGAACTATTACAAGAGCTTCTTCATTTCTACTTTGAACATTTTCTCTAACCCAAGCCATCTTCCACTCTGCTGCCCCAGTTATAATCTGAAAATTAACCTTATTAATTTCTACTATGACTCTTTTGCTGACTTTCTATGGCTTTCCCATGTCCACATTCCCCGTGCCATTTGCAAGGCCACTCAGAGTTTGGTGCCATCTGATATTTCTAATAACATTTACTCTTCCATTTTCTCTCTACTATCAGACCCTACCTCCACCTCTGTACTCAAAGCTACTTGGCATTTAGGATACCTACCTTGCTAGAGAGGTGGAAAGGTTAAGTGAGATAATGGCTTTCCTTCTGTGTCCCTGGCTCATCCAGACAGGATGCTCCTCTGCCTCTTCTGTGCTCCCAAAGCACATCAGTGTTACCTCTTTTAAAGAACTTATCACATTATATTGTAATTTGTTTTGCCTGCTTTGTCTGCCACCCCCAAGACGATGTGGTCCTTCAGGGCGTGTCTTATTATCCCTTGTTCTGTACCCAGTCTTGCATAATGTTTTGCATGCAAATAACTCAGTTGACCATCAGTTTATTAACAATATAATTTATTCACTTTTTTTCCAAATCTTTGATCATTCTGATATTTTCAAGCACATTCCTATCTTTCCCTTCAATTCCAAATTTCCAGAAGAGTATTCAATTGGAAACCTCAATTTGGCATAAGCAAAATTCACATTTAAAAAAAATCTGCACGCTAGTATCCAAAATTGATACTTTTTTAAAAACCTACAAATACATATGGAAAACATAATTGATTGCTATGTAATTTATGTTATGCACTTTTTACTGAGAGCCTTTTATAAAGTGAGATAAAGGAAAAAAGTAAAGTTTAGATAAATGTATGTAATTATAATCCATTCATTCAACAAGCACTTATAAATATATTGTCTATGTTGTTAAATTGGCTGATGTGAACTAAATAATTCAATAATAAATTTGAATAATTTGGGACACAAAGTGATTAATTGCATAGAGAACAAATAATCTGTTTTTGAGATGATGTGTTTTAAAATCCCATTGAAAGTCTTCTGAAAATTCCAAAAACATATTGCAAATATTATCTTTAGTCTCACCATCACTACTTTGAATCGCACATGTATACGAACCCATATTAAGGCTTGCTGAATCACAATAAGAATTAAACAATGTTTTGAATCACATTACCCATTAATAGCATATATAATAAAGAAAGGGAAAAAATCTATGTATGTATCTGGAAGTTTTATCAGATCTACTAGAAAGGAAACAAATGTTTTTCAATTTCTTATACCTTCACTGTCAGTTTGTATTCAATATTCAAGTATGTCTAAAGAAGTACACATAATGTTGGCTAATGGCTTTTCATTTGAAAATAAAAGTTGTTGGGGACTGGTGAGGTGGCTCAGCAGTAGAGCACACACCTGGTAGGTGCAAGGATCTGGGTTCGAACCCAGCACCACATACACAGCTAAGTGGAGGAAAAACAAAAAATAACCCGATGAAATAATGAAATTGACTCTTTCTCTAACTCTCCCTCCCCTTAAAAAATAAAATAAAGGTTACTATTCATACTGTTACTCTCAGTTCAATATCAAGTGCTCTCTGTAACCCATTCCTACTCAGTTGCTAAGTTTCTCTTTCAGGGGAGATTTGCTTTGGCAGAACGTTTGCTTACATTGATCTGAGAGAGGTCCACTCTCTGTTTCACATTAAAATGCAATGTTTACAGTTTACCACAAGTTTGCTAGCCTTGCATATTTAATGTCTTACAATTTTAGAAGAAAAATGAAGTAAAGTAATTGCAGATTTAATAAATAGCAAAGAGAATCAATGCAGATGTCATTTTGTAATCCTTCTTTAGTGTAGAAAATGCTTGGCTGTTTCACAAACAACCCAGGAAAGGAAATGTTGAACATTAGCTCAGAGCAACAGTATCATCATTTATACTTTTTTTTACTCTTTTTAAAATGGAGGAAATTCTCTGTGCAACATTCTTTTTGATAGAAGCAGACAGTTGACAGATTCTATTGCTTATATTGACATCCCTTTCATTTGCTTTTATGTGTGTGAAATATATTTTAAGTCCAAATAACCTAGGAAAGAATAACATGTTCACAAACTTTATGCAAGTCTTTCCATGAAATAATTTCTTTTCAGTTAGTGTGATACCTGAAAACCCATAATCTTAAAGCAATTAATGTGGGCTCCTGACACTAATGATTTCTTGAATCATTTCCTTCTTGAATAAATCACAAAAACACAGAGCAAAATAGAAATTGCCCATGGAGAGCAAGGAGGCGTTACTGAGATGACATATTTTTAGGATTTTGCTGTACCTATTTTACATATTCTCAAAATGTATGTAATGCCACTGTGCCACTAGCATTAGTTACCATTGCTTATAAATGCTTTATCAAAAATAATATTTTCTGACTCCTAAAAGTAGTCAGTCGGCAGGTTAAACTCAGTATATTACCCAGATCAACATGTATGAAAGTCATTTATACTTTGGTATGACATTTAAAGGTCAAATTTAACCCTCAAGTGACATTGGAAGCTGTAAGTGCAAAGCCAAATTAAAATCCCCTAGAACTAGGTGAATTCGAACTTCAATAATAGGAGTAATTAAAATACAAATAATAAGAGATGCATTTATCCATAAATAGGATGACTATAAAAATAATTTGACTTTTTTTCCCTCAGTAAAAACAGCAAGAGGAAGAAAAAGCCACAAGCATTTACTTCACTTGGAGCCCACTTAACCAGTGGTCATCAGGTTACTGTGTTGTAAAGTTCGAAAGAAAATTACCCACACCTTCATTTTGCAGTGCATCAACCGTATAATAAAATTTCATTTACTTTAAAATATTGACAGAGACACATCTTTCCAGTTACAGAATTATGCAAATGCAAAATATCTTAAGTGTTTAACAAAATAAGCATTTGCAATGTTTATTTTCACTTCTGGTAATAATTTCTATTCATTTCTGGGGGTTATAGAAATATACATTAGCTCTCTACCACTAATCACCGGAGTTCACTTCTCTGAGGTTTTAAAAGTTTGTAAAGTACACAAGAATTCAGTAGGAATAAATTCTTGAATATATAATCTAACCGCAAATAGTATGCTAGTTTAGAACACTTTGCTGTTAACACTTCATAAAGAGCTAAACATTTCATCAGTACAAATACAAAAACATCAATATAGATAGTCCTGGTGTTCAGTTACAGCTTTTTCATAAGTATCGTTATGCTTTCTTCAAAAGCATCTTTGCAAGAACAAAAAGAACCTGAAACAATGCATTCAACCATTTTATCAAATATTTAACTTCTGCTTTCAAGCAATACTTGTTTAAAAGATTGCATAAGATTATAAAAGTTTAGCACAATTTCTATTCTTTTCTTTTTCTCACCAAATATTTCCTTTTGCTCTCG
The DNA here is from genome assembly GCA_004027875.1 of Aplodontia rufa. Lineage (NCBI taxonomy): Eukaryota > Metazoa > Chordata > Mammalia > Rodentia > Aplodontiidae > Aplodontia > Aplodontia rufa. The sequence goes on from PVKS010010304.1 coordinate 47,281, forward strand.
ACTTGACTGAAGTTTTATTAGTTTGTAGCAGAGTTCAGGACAATTATTGAAAAGCATACCTTTTAATCCGGGTATTTGCCACAGGAGCCCTCAAAGCTGAGATGCAATTACACTAAATATTCAGCCCAAGCAAAAGAGTTTGCAGGTGTGGAAAGGAGGAGGGGGTACGTGCTGCTCTGTGACTGTCACTAGGTTGAAAACCTCCTGCTTCTACTCCATTGCACAGTTAAAAAATAAGGTTTCCCTCAATGAACACCATCCGGCTGACACCCACATTAGATCATATGGTAATGATATGTCTCTTGTATTGTAGCCAGAAACTTTATCGGCCTTTTTTCTCTGCATTGGCTTTATTCCTTTTGCATCTGCTTAAGATTCTAAACTGCTTTTGTAGTATAGAGGAACATGTTGACTTGAAATTTGTCTTATTCTCGATTCTTTCTCTAAAATATTATAATTAAAGGGTTTGTTTCCCCACCCCCCAAAACATTCCACTCTGCAAACTTTCTAGCTTTGTTTATCAAGAACATTTATTGTACCTCCAAAATACAATTTTTCTTGCTTTTAAGATGTTTAAGTCCAGAAAATAGAAGGAAATTAATCCTGTAGCTGTTTTAAATGTGGTCTGCAAAAACAACGGAGTAGCCTTATTTGAAACTCCTCATTCAGATTTTTTTTGCTTGCCTTAGAATTTTTGTGCAAATTCAAGTACTGTGCTATAGAGATTTCTATGTATTTTGAATGTTTTTCTACAGTGTCCTGGAAGAAAGCCAGGGTTTTACATGAAAAGTATGTCATTTATTATTTTCATTACTCATAGTTTAAAACTGGTTTCTTGTTTTCTCCGAGTTGGTTGTTGGTGTTGCTCTTAAAATAAAACACATAGACACTAGAAGATGGTTAGAGTATAATTTAGTCCTCATAGTAAAATTGCGCTTCTTGTAGATTATCCTTTTATGTAATTCAGAACTTTGAGTAGGCAATAGATTCTATGGCTCTTTCCAAATTTTAGTAAGTGGAAAAAATAAAGTGCAAATACTAGCCAAGATATTTATTTAGCCTTTGGAAAGAATTTTTTTTTAGTTTTTATAATTCCCTTGCTGGATGCTGTTAGATGTTTCTGTGCAAGTCTCTACGTTTTGACTTGTATCTTTATGCTCTGGCCCCTAGGCTACTACCAGGTGGAAACTTGAAATCAACATTTGTGAAACATGAGAGGATCTCCTCCCAAGCTCCCCCTCCTCTCCTCCCTCATGGAATCATCTAAGTATATACTTCTACAGTAAATATTCCTCTGCCTTGATGAAACTTGAAGGAATTAAATTCTTTAGTGGGTTTCCAAAGGAGGGGGACCACATTATATTTTGGCTTTTTCCCAAGCCCAGCCTCCCAGGCTTTTACCTCCACTCCCCATCTCCTTGATATCTCAAAGCCACATGCCCAGTTATTCTGGTGGTTTAGAAAAGGGCAGGTACAATTTTTTCTTTGATACTTTTGTGAAAACCATGCTCCACTTACCTGGAATAAATTAATTCCCTCCTCTGAGCTATCCTTTCCTGGAATTTGTCTCTTTTTGATGATATACAATTGCTTCTTCCTCCCATTCTGGTTATTTATGTACATGTCTTACTTCTAGGGAGGGAGCAGCTCATGTTCATATTTCTAAAGTCCCTGCACTCAACAGTCACATAATACAGTAAATTATCAAGAAGTATTTGATGAATTACTAAGGAGAGTCAGATATTGGCTGTGAACCATTCCATGATCATCATCTAGCTCAAACCTTTGTTTGCTTCTTATCAAAACCCAGTTCTGTTAACATGTATGATGATGAATTATGACAATAATTGTATCTCATGAAAGGTAGAGAGAAAAAAAGAAAGGAGAGGTAGAGGGGTAGAAAATAAAAAGTAGAAGAGAACAAGAGTAGGACAAGAAGTCACACTACCTTGGTATACAGATTATGTTATTTTTATAAGAGCAGAGCCATTTTCGTGAAAGTTCAGATTTTGTTTCGTTCCTGTGAATGTGTGAACTCAGGGGCCTTACTTAATAACTCTGACCCTCATTTTCTGCATCTGAGAAATGGGTATATGTCATTCTTTCATTTACATTATTGGAGGGAAAGTGATAATACTATTTCATAAGGTGAGCTCTCCATGAATTTTAGCTTTTATTCCTTTCTGGTGAATTTCACACCAGTCCTTTGAACTAGGCAAGAAATTCCATTTACAGATGAGAAATTTGACGCACAATTACCTGCCCAAGTTTACAGAGCTGGTAGGAAGCAAAGCAGAAACCAAAACTCAGGTCTTCTCACACCTAATACCACTTGTGTTACTATAGAACATCTTAAGAAAGAGGAAATCTTTATTGGGTAGAAAATTAATTATTAAAACTCTTCAGTAATTCATCTTTGCAGAATGTTTTCAAAATTGACCCAGTTACAATGCTTTATGTACTTACCTATACTTGTGCAGGAACCAAAATATTCCCATTTATTGTTCTGCTTTTTTTTAGTGAGAACCTCATCTGCAAATTCCTTTGCAATTTAAAAATACATCATCTTATTTACATTTGTACCTCTAATAGATGTTAAGTAACATATCTTGTCACATCCATTCCTCAGTATGAGAAACAAAGCCAAAGCAAAATTATATGCTCTCAAGTCAAAAACAGGTTGCAACATTATCATCAGAATCCAGGTCTCTTGCAATCTAAAAAAATGCACCAGTTTTGAGGTTAGAAACAATGCCTATGTAGAAATTGCTTAGGCTCATCCTGATTTGGAGTGTTTGAAGGCTGGGTTCTCTGAAACTGGTTGATATATGTGAATACATATATGTAATTATACATATATTCCAATTCAGAGAACATACCATGTCTGCTGCTTCAACTGTGATTTCTACTGACAGTCCACTAGATAACAGTTCAACTGTATTATGTGTGCTGTCGAATTCATTTCAAGGCTACTCACTCTTTCTTGCTGACATTGTATACAAGTGACTTCAATTGTACCTACACATTAAGGATGTAAAGAATGCCATAGCCCAGAAAGACCTCCTTCTGACACCCCTTTCTTTTCTAAGAGGTCTGGAAGCAAGTGATTATCTTCACAAACTTGAAGACTGGTCTGTTCTTAGACGAACACTTCAAACTTAAGTCAGGGATTGGAGCGCACGATGTGGCTGTGTGTTTTCCCACCCTGGAGAGATTTCTCATTCTGCCAGGAAAGAAGACTGGAGTGGAATTCAGAGTAGTCATGAATGAACGATGGCTTTAAACAAAATCGAATGTAGGACACTTCTACCTTCTTTCTCTTCCCCTGCCTCTATATCCCCAACCCAACACCATGGTGTTGTGTCTTTACACAAGTTAACTTAATTCCTTCTTTCCACCAGCCTTTCTCCCATACTTTGTGGATCGCCTTAGTGCTGTCCTCCCCATGGGTTTGGACGAGGTTTAACAAAGGTTAATACACAAAGCATTTAGAGCTGTACCTGATGCATCTCCAACAGCACATATACATATGCTGTTGCTTCTGCTGGTCTTGCTCTTATAGATGGTGTGGTTAAAAACATTCCCTTGGGGTCTGGAGTGGTGGCTTGGCGGTTGCACTGCTTGCCAGGCATGTGGGAGTGCATGGGTTCAAACCCCAGCACCCATGTACACAACTAAGTGTCAGAGCAACGAAAGCCATGTGAAAAACTCAATAAAAATTGATACTCTCTGTCTCTCTCTTACTAACCTTCTTTCTAAAAAAAAAAAAAATACAAAGAAAAAAAATCCCTCAGGGGCTGGAGCAGTGGCTTAGTGGTTGTATTGCTTGCCTGGCATGGGGGAGGATGTGAGTTTGAACTCCAGCACCACATACACAAATAAGTGTTGAGTCAATGAAGGTCACATGAAAAACTAAATAAAAATTGTTTCTCTCTCACTGTCCCGCTCTCTTAAAAAAAAAATAAAAAAATCCCTTGGGCACACTAATATAAAAATCAGAGTGATCAGAGTGTGTCCCCAGTAGTTATTCTCATAACAACTCAATAAATCATGTAAACCATATTACAGCTGGAAGAACGAGGACTTTGAAGTTTGATAATACTGGGTTTCAGTGCCCACTTTTCTTTGTTAAATAATGGCCAGGCTTTTTTTTATTGACAGCATTTTATAGACCTGAGTGCTACTGAATCCACTGGCAGACTTTATAAGGATACAAAGATTTCAGTTCAATAATCACTAGTCTAAACAATGATGAGGACATGGGAGGAGAGATTGGGTCAGGATTAAATAATGATTAAGAAAGTGAAAAGGTACAGCGATATGTACTTCTCTCTCTCTCTTCAAGGAAATAATCCATTATTTAATTCCCTGACTCCTCTTGAACACTAGGAGTATCCCTTTTCATCAGTTTCAATGAAGTTGAATTTTCTTTGTAAGATTGATCACTCAATTTGTACTTGGCCAATAAGCCAAACTTTATTGATGACTGTCTAGTAGTCTGTTCAAGGGACATAGTTCCATTTAAAGCAAGGCAACTCAGTAATGTATCCATCAATCAGCCAATCATAAAATACTGAGTGAGTAAACACCATGGGAGAAAGCTTTGATATTAGGCCCTGTGCAAGATACTAAGACACTCAAAATTAAACATGAGGGGCAAGACTTCAAAGAATTTACACAGCAGTAGGAGATGGAGCATAAACTGTGTTTATATTATAAGTGTTCATATTAACATACCAGAGAAGTTATAATGTATGATTTCTGGCCAAAGTTAACTATGATGTAATTAGTAATAATTGTCTTAGTAAGTGAAGGGAAAAATGAGGGAGAGATCCCTTTACACATGACTGTTTAAGTGTTTATGGAGAGCAAGGTTTAACGTCAGTTGAATCCTGAGGGATTAGAAGAATGTTCATGAAATGAAAGGACAGAGAAGACTTCTTATGCTGGCAGAACTGTACTAACAAAGCCTTGGAAATGGTAAAACGAAAGATAAATAAATCACTGTGGCTTAAGTGAATGTTTTCTTTTAAAGGAACCTTAAGCTCCTTTATCATTCTTAATATTCAAACACTCCCATGCTGTATAACATGTGAAAGTCACACAATAAATGGATGTTCAGATTTTATGGAAATGAGAAAATAAATAAGTGTAGAGTCTCACTGTGGAAGGACTTGAAAGTCTTCAATGGGGTACTTATCTATCTATTCATGTACTTACTCAGCAAATATTTATTTGGTGATTGAACTATATCAGTGCCAAGCATGGTGACACATACCTGTAATCCCAGATGCTCGGGAGTCTGAGGCAGGAGGATAGCCAGTTCAAAGACAGCCTCAGCAACTTAGTGAGGCCCTAAGCAACTTAGCAAGACCCTATCACAAATAAAAAATTTAAAAGGGTTGGGGATGTGGCTCAGTACTGTTGGGTTCAATCCCTGGAATAAAAAAAAAATTAAAAATAAAATAAAATAAGAGAAATGGATGTTATCAAATGTACTTGAATGGTAACAACCTGATAAAAGCATTAATCTGAGCAAATCAAATTCAGTAACTATGTTCAGAGTAGTGTAACATGAGTCAAAGAAACTAACAGAAGTTAGTTTTTGCTTTAGTCTCAGTGTATTAATATCCTAGTAACAAGATAGACAAGGCAAAAAGAAAAGGACACTGATCAGGCAGCTGATATCAGGGATACATCTTTGAAATACTTGTCGGACACTGGTTTGTTCTTCAAATGCATTGTCTCAATAACAGCTCAGTTAAAGCTGGTTTGAGGCCATCATAATCTATTTTCAGAACCAATTTAAAAGCACAGAGTTACAGAGTTAGGAAATTGAATATTCCAGACACTGTTCTCTTTACCACTCCAACCAACTTCTGTCATGCAGTTGATGATCAGGAAAGAGTTGACAGCTTTGCTTGCATCTGTATCTTCAAGGAGAATATTAATAGGAAAAGAACAGGAAACAAAAGTAACTAAGTTGACTAAATCTCTTAATGCATGCAACAATTGGAAGAAAGTACCCGTTCCATATGAGTCCAACTGCTAGAATATTGAAATAACGTACAGTGTTGATGATGACCCTACTATGAGCCATACATGGGGAATCATGCAGTCTGAATATGCAACGAAGAGGAAGGAAGGATAAACAGACTCTTCACCTGATTGGTCTAATTCTCACATGGGAAAGGGCCTTGTCTTCAATAAAATCTCCCACTGAGTTGGAAGAAATGTTGACATTTCACAGACCAAAGCAGCTTCGGAGCTGTGTATTACAATTGAGTGAAAGGAGGAGAAAGATAAAAGCCAGCCACTACCTAGAGGCCACCTCCTGGGCCCTGCTCCTGCCTGTTTTCATCTTAGTTGACTCCCACATCTGAAAACAAGGGCTGCTACCATAAACCTGTCAAAGTAGGCTCCTGTGGCTGGCGATGTTATATGTCTTTTGCAAATAAACAGAAATTGTACTCTGTGTAGACAAAAGTCAAGGCTAAACATGAGAAAGAAAGAACAGAATAATGTGCAATGTGTGAATTAGGGAAAGCAAGGAACGCCCTGTGTTTGTCATTTCCTTCAGTGAAGATGTTTTCTTATCTCCAGTTTTCAGGAAGAAGCACACAGACCCTGGGGTCAGATTGCTTAGATTTGATTCTCAGCTCTGCCACTGATTATCTCATTGATCCCAGTTTCTCCATAATGATAGTGGCTATCTCACATGAGGATAAACTGAGTCCCGTGTTTAAAGGATCCACAAAAGAAACTGTCTTCAAGGAGGAGCTCTGTAAGCTTGTGTCAAGTCATTAAAATTTCAGAAAGGATCAAGGATTTTAAGATTTTTTTTCTTCTCCTTCTAGTCGTTTATTCATACTGTAGCCTGAAAGCTGTGTCCTATTAGGTTTGGAGCAATTGGATGCAGGTCATGTCTGCACAAGAGTGTTTACTGCACAGCACCTATTTGATCTGTAAATATTCTCTTTCAATTTGCCCTGTATGCTAGGAAAAGTAAATGCTCCACCGCAGAGTACAGCTTTCTAGAATTCAAGCAAGGCACACAAATGAAAAGTTTTATTCTAGTGTGAGCAGTGTAACATAATGACTTAGTTAGTTTAGGAACTTTTCTTGAGTTATTTGCAGCCCCTTGAGAATAATTTGATTTGATTCAAGTTGTCCCTTCCCTGGTAACAACTCATCCCTTGTAATTTGCCTTGTTGAGATCATTTCTTTAGCAATTCATGAGATGAGATTTTGATGCAGGTGTATATTGACACGACAACAAAGTGAAAAATGCTTTCCATTCAGACCATATGTGTGTTTTTATTTTTGGAAATGGTCCTGTATCTTGAATGAATCCACTTCAAATACTACCTCTTGGAAATAATTTTTTACAGAATGATGTCTAAGCTTATCATTTATAACGGCATTAAATCACCAGCAGACAAGTTTACTTTATAATTATGAGCCTAAGGGGAACACAAAAGAAAGTCGTGGCATGATCACATTTGGCGTTTCAGTTTTAAATCTCTTCGGAGCTTTCTTCATCAGAAGGTTGGCTTCTCATAAAATGTCTTCATTCCTGGAGGCCAGTTTCGGTAACTTGCCCCAGAATTACTCATGGTCCAAGACAATACAGAATCCAACCAGAAACAGGGTGCTTAAACCTTCCTATAAGCCAAGAACCATAGAAATTTCTGCTATCAAAACAGAAATAGGTGATTTGTTTACCCTCTGAAGGATAAGAACATTATGTGCTTGTCTAAGAGAGGAAAACCTCCTACTGAAAGCTGCTCGGGGATTAGAGGAAATAGTGTGTGGATTTTTTTGTTGTTATTGTTTAGTTGCGAATTTTTACTGTTGCCAGCTGGCAGTTAAAATGTGATCCCACCAACATGACAAGTATTACATCACACACAATATATTATCAAATATTTAATGAATCCAATTAGAAATCTGTTGGCTTCAAAGTTTTTCTTTTGTATTTTTATTTTATCAAAATATACATACCATAAATTTTACCCTTTCACATTTTAAGTGCCCCTATTAGTGGGATTAAGTGTATGTACAATGTCATACCACCATTGCCACGATAAGTTTCCAGAAATTTTCATCATCACAAATAGAAACTCTGTACCAATTAAACAATTCCACATTTCCTTCTCTCCCCAAGTCTTTGTAAACTCTCTCTTACTATCTGTTCCCATAAATTTATCCATTCCAGGAATCACAAGGTTTTAATTTAGGGGAAACAATAAGATTTTTTTTTCTAAATTTTCTATTTGAATTTGAATGTGAAAATGGAATGGGAAGATATTAGCAAAGGCAAAGAAGGAGCCAGCATTATGAGGCGTCTAGAGTAGGGACTTACACAGTTATGGTTTTAATGAATAAATTCTGAGAGGTGGACCTGGGAGCTTGCTATGAACACATTAAAGCAGTAATTTCAACATGTTTGGCATTCTTTATTAAAATAAGTGCCAAAAAGAATCAGAACAATTACAACGGACAGATTTTTCTGTAGAAAACAATTCATCAAAGAAGTTTTACTATCACCAAATGTTTGTTTACAACATATTCACTATAGATAAATCTCTAGACCAGCTGATGCATTTGAAGTTACCATGCTGACTCCTTAATAGCACGTACTTATTTTAAGCTCGTTACTCAGTAATGATAATAGAACTTCAGTAATGTACATGTGTTTTCACAGTAATTCTGTGACACCGGAGAAAGATATATTTTGCAAGTATAAACAATGCTAAACTTACTTGAGAAATAAAAACTTTAATTTCGGTCTTAGTAGAAATATTTTCTATGAAAATGAGATATTTTACAAAATAATAAAACTGTGTTAATATCATATTCAAAGAATAGCAACTGTAAAGTTCTCTAACATTTAAAATATGAACACTTTGAAATTAAGAAATATTGAATATTTAATTCTAAAAATCCTACCTCTTAAATTTTTTTGAGAAGGACAGTGAGAGAGAGAGAGAGAGAGAGAGAAAGAGAGAGAATCAATTTTTATTGAGTTTTTCACATGTTCGTTGCTCTGATACTTAGCTGTGTATGTGGGTGCTGGGGTTTGAACCTGTGTACTTGTGCATGCTGGGCAAGTGCCGTAACTGCCGAGCCACTGCTCCAGCCCCTCTCTTAAATGTTTAATGCTTAAAAAACAAATAATTTTAAAATTGTGTAAGATTTTTAGAAAAAAAAAAGCACTAGACAAAAGTTGCTTTGTTTTAAAAATTATAATTTAGTTCACCCCCAAGTTAACCCATGCTGAGATGGTTTAGATGAGGCTAATGGAATGTACGGTCCATAAAAGTGGAGATATTATCTCTTTTGTTCATTATTGTATCTCTCCCTTCTAAGACAGGCATGACCCAGGGTGAACTTAGGAAAACAGTGGTTGAATATTAACTCTGTAGGATCTATGATTCTCCAAACCCCAAGTCACACATTTTTCCACATTACAATCTCTTAAACATTTAGAAGATTCTGTATTCACTGGCAAAGTCCTGTTAGATTGACACAGGACCAAGTCCAAGTCCCATCCAAGCTTAATATCTCTTCAGTGTTAATTTTGGACAGCTCTGTTCTTGCTTTCTTTGCCATTTTCCAGATTTGATCTCCTCAAAGTCCCACAGAAAACTCCCAGCACCCACTAGTTGAACTGCAAACCTTCACCCATCCGTACTTCCTTATTGGCTCTCCACTTATATTTGCACACCCCATAGGTTTACCAGGCTGACTCTTTTCCCCATAGCTAAGTGATCCTTAAAATCAATCAGCTGATTACCCACATCATAGCTTTTTACTGCCTTGATTACTTTTCTAAATAAAAAGAAATTTAGGAAAATCATATCACCATACAGTAGTTACATTTTCTGTTATGCATAAAATAGAATTGTAATTATTATAATAAAACAATCATCCATATATGAAATAAAATTAGATTGGCTATTATTAACGGTATGGATTATGCTTTTTGGAAAATATTTAATAACCTTTAAACCATATTTGTACAACCAAATTCCAACACTCTGTATTTAAATTAAATTTGGTCATGATTAAACCATAACAGGTTTCAGGCATGCAGATATATGGAATTTATCTATATGAAACCCCTTTGGATCATTGGGATCAGAATCATATCCCTAGTTCTCTACACTTGCGAGGTCATTCAAATGTGTGTATTTATTGTCACCAAGGATTCCCAAAGATGATAATTTAATGACTTTGCATCTTTGTGTTGTATATATCATTTATAGTCTCAGAATGATCTTTGTGGGCGAGGTTAACCCAACAACAAAATCCAGATCAACCCTCTTGGACTTGGTCTATTAATCCCCCATTAGATCTTCACTGACAGATTCTTCTACCCAGCATTTTATCCCATTGCTAGAATACCCACTTTAATTTGTTCTTGGCACTTTGGACTCTTAACGTGTCTGTACAGTCAGATAGATATGTCATGTTCAACAGAAAGCAGACCTTGAGACAAAGTTTTGTTTTTTGTTTTTTTTTTTTAAGAGAGGGACAGTGAGAAAGAGAGAGAGAGAAACAAATTTTATTTAGTTTTTCGTGTGACTCTCGTTGCTTTGAGACATTGTTGTGACCGTGGTGCTGGGGTTTGAACTCACATACTCGTGCTTGCTGGGCAACCGCTGCAACCACGGAGCCACTGCTCTAGCGGAGACAAAGCTTTTTTGCAGGATATTGGTGGGAGGAAATTTCGTCTTTTCTACTTTCTTGGGCTTTTAAGTGAACTTATAGTTCTCTTTCATTTTATTTCTCAGAATATGGATTTTTAAAAATGTAGTTGTTTCCTTAGATTTTCTAATTTATATTTCACATGAAATTGTTATAATTTCTTTAACTTACTTACATGCTAAAATTATACAATAACTTGTTATTGTTAAAGACATTTTAGATGAAATAATATTAAGAAAAATAATACTTTTTTTATTTTATTTTCATTTATTTTTTCTCTGATGTTTTCTTTTCTTTATGTAGATGGGTGTTCTTTTAGTTTTCTGCTTGTACTAGGAAAAATTTTATATTTTTTTGCATGCAATTTTTCTGGCAATGAATTTCTTACATTTTCACTTGTCTGAAAAAGTCTTTACTTTTAACTGCTTAGAAGGATAATTTTGCTGGATATAAAATTCTTGACTACTTTTATAAAATCTTTTTCTTTTAACACTTTAATTATTCATCCCTCTCCCTTCTTCCTTGCATGATTTGCTGCAAAAAGTCCACTGTAGGCTTATTTTTCTAAAATAGAGTACATTAATTTTTGGGGGCTGGAGTGGTGGCTCAGTGGCTATGGCACTTGCCTGGAATACATGAGGACCTGGGTTCAAACCCCAGCACCATACACACAACAAAGTGTTGGAGCCAAATGGAAAACTAAATAGAATTGATTCTTTCTCTCTCTCTCACTGTCCTTCTCTTTAAAAAAAAAAAAAAAAAATTTGGTCTCTAGAATTCTACCCTCCTCTCACAAAGGAAGATGAATATTATATTTCTAGATATAGTTGGGTTTTTTTGTTTTGGTTTTGGTTTTGGTATTTATCCTGCCTTGATTTCTCTGAGCTTCCTATATTTACAGTTTTGTGTTTTGTTTCAGAAGGTTCTCAACCACTTCAAATATTTCTTTCTTCTTTTGGTATTCCAATTATGTATATTTTTATACCTTTTAACATTATCCAAAAGTTTTTGAATCTTTTGTTGCTTTTCCCCTCCTATTCCTTTATCACTTTGAATTTCAGTTAGGGAAGTTTCTTTTGGCATATATTCAAGCTTCTTTTGAAGTATATTCGAGCTCACTGATTCCTTCCTTAGCTGTGTCTCCTCTTCTGATGAGTCTGACTTTGTGATTTGCAGCATTTCTGCTGTATTTTATCTCAGAGTTTCCATCTTTGCTCACATTACCTAACTGTGCTTACCTGTCTTCTCCATTTTCCATGACAGAACGTAGCATACTCTCACAGCATTTTTTTCCCCTAACATCTAGGTCTTCTCTGAGTCTGCATCAGGTATTTACCTTGTCTCTTCAGGTATTTTTTCTTGTTCTTTGGCATACCTTGTTGCTTAGTGTGAAAATTAGACATATTTTATCCAGAGAAGGAAATGAGGCAAATAGAATTTTAGTGTGAGAATTTATGCTAATTTACTTAGGAATGAGACTATATCTGTGTTCAATGTGGTTTTAGGTGGAAAAGGTTTCAAATTCGTCTACTGTTCTTCTTTTGTCTCCCTATTTAGTTGTGGGCATACTAAATGCTCTTCTTTAGAGAGAGAAGGACTATGTTTCACAGCTCCTACTGCTGTAATCCCCTGTAATTACTCTGGAGCCCTACTGTGTAATAAGGAATGGTGGAGGGAAATCACTCTAGAAACTTATGATTAAATCTTAACTCTTGGAGTGGGCGCATATGTCTGAGCTGTGACCTTCCCAAGTGTATCTTTCAGAGTGTGGCTTCCTCTCCCTCTGCTTTTGTAAAACTGAATATAAGAGGATTTTAAGTAGCAGAAAAGCACTTCCCTCAGTCAAAATAGAACAGTAGTAAAGACTTTCCCCTAGAGAGTATTGACCTTTGCTACGTATAACACTTTGGGAATATTATAGAATTATTCCTTTTCCTGTCCTTATGCCAGAGCCAGGAGGTCAACTTCCTAGTAGCTTCAACTAAGGAATTTGGTGTGACAGAACTCAGGAGCCTTTCACTTCCATGCTACTTCACATCCAGCCCCCAGTAATTCATAAAACAAAACATGTAAGTGTTTCTTCCTATTTATGGCTACGGTGGCATCTGATTCAGTTAAGCAGATTCCAGTTATGACTCCTTGAACTTACCGGTCTAACCAGATTTCACTGCGGTGCTCTCCACTGAAACATGAGTTTTCTCAGGAGCCAAGGAAAAGTCACTGATGTTCAGTGACTTGGGCATCTTTCATATATTTGCTGGCCATTCATATTTCTTCTTTGGAGAAATAGCTATTCAAGTTTATTGCCTATATTTAAATTGGGTTATTTATTTTTGTTACTGAGCTGAAGGAATTACATTAACAACTTATATTTTTTGCTTTGAGAGAGGGACAGTGAGAGAGAGAAAGATAAAGAGTCAATTTTGTTTAGTTTTTCATGTGGCCTTCATTGCTCCAAGTTTTTGTTGTGTACGTGGTGCTGGGGTCTGAACTCTCGTACTTGTGCATTCCAGGCAAGTGCTGCAACTGCTAAGCCACCACTCCAACCCCCAAAATTTACAATTTTACATAATTTTTATTTATGTAATTTGGGTATTAACTTTTTATCATATATAATATATGGTTTGCAACAAATGCTTTCTCCCACTCTGTTGTCTTTTCATTTTTTTTT
>PVKS010010305.1:0-60687 GCA_004027875.1 Aplodontia rufa
TTGGGGCATTGAGACCATTCACATTCAAGGATAGAATAGATATGGGTGGCTGATTCACAGACTTTGTATCAATTAGAGTTTTGAGCCACCCTGAAAGTCAGTTTTTGTATAGTATGATTATTAACTAACCCTTGTTTAAGGATTTAGCTTATCATTGGCATTATCTTCTGAATTGAGAACATCTTTGAGAATGTTCTGTAGAGCAGGATTTGTGTTCATGTATCTTGCTAGCTTGAGTTTATCATTGAAGTTTTGAATTTCCCCTTCATGTTTGAGGCTAAGTTTTGCCGGATATATTATCTTTGGGTTAAAGTTGTTATTTTTTAACATTTGAAAGATATTGTTCCATGCTCTTCTGGCCTTCATTGTTTGATCTGAAAAGTCCATAGTGATTCGAATTGGCTTGCCTCTGAATGTGACTTGGGGCTTTCCTCTAGCAGCTTTTAGAATTCTCTCCTTAGTTTCTCTGTTATTCATTTTGTATATGATATGTCTTGACGAGTTTCTCATTTGATTAGGTCCATTTGGAGTTCTATAAGCATCTTGGAATAGATATTCCGGATCAATAGTAAAATGAGGGAATTTCTCACTTATGATTTGGCTTAAAAGGTTCTTTAAGACTCTTGTTTGTTGTTCAGAGTTTTCCTCCAGGCCTATGATTCTCAGATTATTATACCTCATCTCATCAAATATTACTTGGAAGTTCTTATTATGTAATATAATTTGTTTATCTTGCTTATCTTCTTTGATTTCTACATTGTTTAGCATATCTTCATTGTCCAATACTCATTCTTCAGGAGCTAAAGTTCTATTTTCAGTAGGGTAAGCTCTGGTGTTGGAGTCTTCCAATGAAGATTTAATTTGGTTAACTATATTTTTCAAACCTGATAGCTCTGCTACATCTCTTCTGAGGATGTCTATATCCTTGTATAGCTGATCTTTCATCTTGTGGAACTGTTCCCTTATTTCCCTATAGAAGTTGTCTCTCATCTCTTGCAATTGCTCTCTGATCTCTTTCCTTATTTCATCTCTCAACTCTTTGATTGCATTACTAATCATAATGCTGACACAATGTCTTGGGTTTTGATCTAGAGCTCCAGCCATAGGGTCCTTAGGTGGAAACCGTGAGGTTGAAGAGGAGAGTTATTTCCCCTTTTCCTCATTTTCTGAGCCTGAGAGCGTGTCTTGTACTTCAAGTAAGTTGCTCTTGGTGGAGTAATTGGAGCTTCCTATGGCTTTGCTTCATTGTGATGGGGGTTTTTTTTTTTTTTGACAGAGATCTCACAGTATATTATGATAGCAAACCTGTGCCCATTTTGAAGCGAGTCTCTTTCTTTAGGTAGTAGAGTCTCTCAGAAAGTGGGAAGAAGGGATGACTAGGAAGTCAAGGAGGTGAATTGGAGAGGCAAAAAGAAAAAAAAAATCACTCTTGCCATAGAGTAAAGAGGAACAAGGGGTCAGGGGGTAGTAGGTTATTCTATTAGGACTAAGGAAAACATAGAAATGGGATGCAGGAAGGCTAAAGACTTTGGATGAGGATGAGAGAAAAATGCTTATATTTAGGGATTATCAGAGTACAGTGGAGGAAGAGGTTAGTATGGGGTATGGTTATCTTCACTCTCCAGAGGCTGAATCTATTTTCCTATCATAAAATGTTTTCCTGGTTGGAACCCAGTGTTATAGGGTTCAAGAAGACTTAGAGAATGTAGTAGCCAATCACCAATACATACAAACAGATAAATATTTACATCCACCAACACCAAATTCAGTATTAACTGTAAAGCAAGAAGGGGAAAAATAAAAAATATATCTATATAATAACATAAAAATAAAAATAAAAACAAAAGAAAATGAATTCTTCATGAAAACTTGGATCTTTAGAGAATAAGTGCATCTCTGTGATCTGGTAGGAGACGATCACTGTCCTTCTGGGATTCAATATGAATGACTCTCAGACTGTGGCCATGTGATCCCACAAAAGGGACTTGGGTAGACTTAGTCTTCTGGGAC
This sequence comes from Aplodontia rufa, assembly GCA_004027875.1. Taxonomy (NCBI): domain Eukaryota; kingdom Metazoa; phylum Chordata; class Mammalia; order Rodentia; family Aplodontiidae; genus Aplodontia; species Aplodontia rufa. The sequence continues at coordinate 2,011 of PVKS010010305.1, forward strand.
CTCCAGGAGGGGCCTCTACTGAAATAAACTGGTTCTGAAAAGCACTGATGTTTGCCAGCTTCCCAGAGGAGATGAAGCCAAAAGCGTTGATGAGCCCGGAGTGTGGATGATTTCTATTTTCTCTCTGCTGGGGAGAAGAGTGCACTGACTCCTCTGGCAGTAGACTTCCAGAGATCCAGTTGCTATGTGATTCTTCCGGCTGAGGGGATGGACAGGGCACAGAACTGCTCCCCTGTATTCCACAAACTGAAGACCACCTACAGAAGGGTGGAGTCTGGGCCTTTTCTAGGTCCTCTCTTCCTGGATCAGAATGAAGTCCATGGCCTTTTCCTGGATACAGTTATTGAAGGTTGTTTAAAAAAAAAAAATCCTGAGGGAACTATGTCCTGGGACTTCAAATGACTTCTTGGGTAACCTGCCAGTAATCTGCTCCTCTGGATGCCGCCTGCGGGCCGTCTCCCAGCACAGCTCTCGGCCCTGCAGTGTGTGAGCTCCGCGGATGTCTGATTTAGTTAGAGGTGGGATCGCAGCAGAGCTGGTGTCTCCGACTTAGCTGAGATCTACTGCCGCCTTTACCACCACTCACAGTTCCGCCCCTGCCGGTCCAGAACTGTGACCTGGCAATCCCGACTGAATGCCCCAGCAGGCTGTCTCACAGTGGTCTGTCTCCCAGCACAGCTCTAGCCCATGTAGTCTATGAGCTTGGCGGTTGTATGATTTAGTTTGGGGCGGGATCGCAGCAGTGATGGTGAGTGTGACTCAGCTGAGATCCACTGCTTCAGCTACGGTCGCTGGCAGCTCCGTCCCTGCTGCCATTCAGGGACTGTGACCTGGGGCCCAGGTTGGCAGCCGGCTATCCAGCCGAGTAGCCTTCTCTACCGGGCACCACAGAGCGCCATCTCCTATCACAATTCTTGCCCCAGCGCCAAGTGTGAGCTCAGTGGATGTTTGTATTAGTAAGTGGCGGGATCACAGAAGCAACCGCAAATGAAATGAAAAGGGAGCCGACCACTGATCCTGGCTGAGCAAAGTCCCTGTATCTCTTCTCAATCTAATGGTTGCTCTGCTAGTACCAAGCCAACAGCTGAACTACTGTACTCTTGGCAAGGCAGACAGCGTTCTTCCTCCTTTCCACACTGTCACTGGCTCGCCAATGTTGTCCCCACCGACAGGAAGTGAGCACAGTTTTCTACTTCCCACCAGGGATGGGGAACCCCCCCCTTTTTTTTTTATTTTATTTTCCCAAGTCTCAGCAACTTAGAAAAGGTTCATTGAACCTTATATAAATTCCCATGAACACACATTGGAAAGCTGAAGATGAACTTGGATTTTCCCAGGCGGACCTGGAGCCTCAGGAAATGCTGCCTCCCTTCAAGTCACCATGTTGGATTCCCCTGCATATGATGGTTTTTCAATGGAAAAAATAACCAAAGTTTTTCTAACTTTCTAGGGGTTTGAAACCTGGAAAACACTATATATGTTATGTTTATAGTACATTCAGATACATAGAACACTCTGTAAAGATTTAGATTGCATTTACCAGGCAAGATAACAGTGGGCAGGGGTCCAGGGGCTTTGCAAGAGCATTAAAGAAAGAGATGTGTTAAAATGATTTTCATTGCACATTCAACTTTCGTGTAACTTTTTTCGTGGTACGACGAATCTAAGAATAACAGTTATACACAAAGAAGTTGAGTCAGTGGTGGTTACTAGAATACCCATGCCTGTGCACTTTTAACTGTTACACTTTGTATGCACCAGAAGTCTTTAAAGTTATTATTGGGATATTTTCAATGACAGGTTAAAAGGAGAATAATAAATGGACCCATCAATTAGATTTTCTTAGTTATAGATCCAGAGGTGCTATGTTATTCATTAAGCAGGCTCAAAGGAAGTTCAAATCTAAGATCAAATTAATTATGCAAAGTGATTGACAGAGTAATCAAAATAAACTATTTTTAATCCTTTGGATCTCATGCAGTTATTTGCCTGTAAAATGTGCCCTAAGTAAGGTTAATAACAGGGTTGAGGAAAGGGTTTCCAGGGCAAAAGATGGTGTTCAAGAGACGGAATTTCAATCAGTGCATCATTTGATATTAGGATCCTCCACTCAATGTGTTTTGTTAATTGGAAAACTCTTTCTATAAATTCTCATAGTGCATTCAGACAGGCTACCTTTTTAATGTTAAACACAAATTGATGTTAATTAATCCACTATCAAAACATATTGAATATAATTTGATGTATTGTTACATAATTTATAAAATGCATTTATATATTTTTATCCCCAGACAGGTTATATTACCAGCCCTGGTATATGTCACCACATATTTTAATTTTATTTCAAATTAGTGATCCTATTTAAATGTAAAAGAGAAGCACTATTTACTAATGTTATCTAATCAGGGATATTGTGTAGCTTATAAAATATAATAGTATATAATCTGATAACATTCTTAGAAAAAACAAATCCGTTCTTGATTAAGGAAAAAGTGGGATGACAGCTAATGCTTTTATTCTCTTAGCATTCTGAATCCCCTGCTAGTCACTGAGAATGTACTTACCTTATTTTTCAGGAGATAGTTCCCCGTGTATCTCAATAGTATTAAATCTAAAGCATGTGCGTGTAACGGTGTAGCAAGTCCCTTCTTTCTTTAGAGTTCCTGATAATAATGGACAGGGCATTGATAAATAACTTTTTAAAAAATGACTTTCATGCTAACTCCCCCTTTCTCTTTTTCTACATGACTTTGTTTTGTTTAACGTTCCAAGTACAACAGTCATTGTGAGATGAACTTTCTTCATTTTTTTTTGAGAGGAACAGTGAGAGAGAGAGAAGAGAGAAATATTTTTTTTATTTAGTTTTTCATGTGGCTTTCGTTACCCCAACACTTCATTGTGTATGTGGTGCTAGGGTTTGAACCCATGTGCCAATGCATGCCAGACAAGCACTGTAACCGCTCAGCCACCACTCCAGCCCCCTGAGAAGAACTTTCTTTTGGAAACTTTGTCGCCTGTATATATTCTCTTAAACAACCCTCAAATGGACATGCATAGCATTCAGATGATTTACTATAATTAGAAAATAGTTGCCTCATAATGGATCACCATACAGGGCATTTTGCAATTCCATTTTAAGAGTGGATCTATGCTTAATCTTTTACACATATTGCAAATGAAACACTAAATAGATAGGCTCATTTATTCACTATCTGTAGAGAGTAGAGTAACATAAATAGCTTGATTGTTGTTAAACAGTGAAATATGTAACCATTAAATTGTAAGGGGAGACTTAGGAAACAAATTCACTTTAGTATACCACAAAAGTCTTTCAATGTATCATTCAATACATCTGTGAATAAAGACCATAGGTCATCTGGTTTTTTTCTGGCATGGAACATCACATTTTCTTCCTTCTTGATTCTACCGAGATACTGAGCTGTTACAGGGCATAGCCTACTGTGTGCTCTATGTTTTACAGTGGAGTTTAACATAGTATTTCCTTAAAACAAGAAGAACATTCTTTACTCCAGGTTTGTAATCAAGGTGTCAGAGCATTTTAAAGATAGGACATTACTTAGCAATTAGGTAAATTCATCTAAATACATATGTGCAATTAATGGTTTTTTTTTGTTCACTTAAAGAAATTTAAACAATAAAATGGTCTGAACATGCCATACATTTTTCACAAATTTTTATCTAACTCACTTCTGCTACTGTTTTCAGAGTTCACACTCATTAGTGATCATGTCACTTTTTGTAGAAAGAGCAGCACTAATAAATTGAGCAAAGAAGTAAATTTGTATTTTTCTGAAATCAAACCTAGACAGTATTTTTCTGACATTATTTATTCACACATAGTAAATGAAACAAATATTCCAAGAATAGCTTTTCTATCACAAAACATTTTCTCAGCTGCTTTTGAACTAGTAATTTCACCTTACATTTTATCATACATAGGTAAGTTAAAAGGGGCCAAATAAATTAGCAAAATAGAATGAGTAAAATGTATTTTATATATCATTTACTAGTATATCATTTTAAAATGTAAAAAGAGATATTTTGCAGACTGATATGTAATTGTTAATGATGATGCCATCTATGAGACACAGCTTTATTTTTATGGCATACTTACCCAAAGGTTGAAAATATGTGGTCTGAGATTGTAGTTGATGGATGCTGCTAAACTTATTTCAATCCTAGTATAGAATTTGTTATTACCATGCTAGTCTTGGTTCCCAAGCGTGTCCTGAATCACCTATGGATCTATATTACAAGTTTTATCTGTTTGTCCCTCACCCAGTATGTCCATTGGTATATTAATTCTTGTCACACAATTTTAAACAATTTCATGCCTTGAAGTAGCAAAATCATGACCCAATGTTGCTGAAGCTAAATATAGTTCTAGCTGATATGAATGCTGTTGCTGCAAAAACTTCCTGACTACATACTCAGAAAAGCCCAGGCATATCCACCACAAGCCAAATAGCACCCAGCACTGATGGGTATTGAGCCAACACGAGAGATGGCGGCTCTGAGTTCTTCAGACTACCTAATGGTAGGGTTCTCAGCCCAATGACCTAATAAATTTAGTGGTTAGAATATTTCCCCTCTCTGCACACACATCCTCCTCAAGGGAAGCAATAAGAAGGAATCTCCACTGTAGCCACCTCTTCCAACAGAACATAAACGCTCACTGTGACAGGAAGGGAGAAGGTGATCGTTGATAATATATTAAACTACAGAGTATTTTTAACATACTTCCCACACTAAGCTGGTGTTTCAAAAGCTCTACTATAATACATACTTTTAAAGTTTTTGTACAGAATATGATAATTCCTTAACTTGTAGGAAAAGACCTAGTCTTGCAATGTGGTCACGGATTTCAAAACTAGCCTATGGATTTAGCTATTGCCAGATGATTAGGTTTCGTTTATTTGAAACCCTTATTTTCCCACTAAGTATTAGTCTTTCATTCTCTTGATTAATTTTCCACTGGATTGTAAACCACAGGAAATGCTGTGAACTTTGTGGAATTTCATAGTGCTCTGTATCACTGAAAGGCAATTGTGATTGGCCATTCAGAACCTAGAAGAGAGGAGAGTCAGAGAGGCAACAAAAGAAAAAAGATAATACCTGGTATGCCTATTCTTAATCAAGGTTTTAGAGAGGCGTGAAGAAAAAATAGATCCACTTTGCTTCCTCTTCACTGGTCTTAATTAACCACTTTTCTATACATTTTCTTTGTAATTCTTTGTCTTGGTGATGAAAGAACAGAGGAGAATTACCAAGTCACAGAGTTATCTCAAGGTACTAAAATTTCCATATACAAATAGGAGCATTTCATAAAGGAAAATTTAAATGTATTTGTTGTATTTTAGTTTTCAAAGCACTGAACACATAGTTTGAGATATGTTTACAGGTATGAGCATAGATATATAAAAAGTGTCTTACGAACAAAAATTTATAGTATCACAATTGTAACCATCTCTTCCTCAGCATCTTCACTTTAGAGTAAGATCACTGAAGTTAAGGTCAATAGATTTGCTTGCTACGATGGAGCTGGTTTACTTTGTAGCAGAAGTGTGAATTGACCCCAGATGCCAATATTTTTTTTCTTTTATTTAATTTCTAGCCTACAAGAAAGAAGTGAAGAAGATTACAACATTAACTTTTATATGTAGTTTTAATATTATCTTTTATTTTAGCACTAGAAACACTGCTGACTCCTGTATTCCCATGCAATGCGCATTAATCTATGAAACCACAGTTACAGTTTAATTACTACTAACTGCATTAGTGTGAATTACTGTTTGTAAATAGGTTTCCGATGTTCTTAAGTCAATCATAAATTGATTAATATTGACTGGAAAATTTTATATTCTCATGATAGTATATCAATTTAATAACTTAATTTTCGAGATTTCCTGGGAGCCTTTTTATAATCAGCAATAAATAGAACATAAGTGTATCATAGCATTTAATGAAATAAAATCCCATAAAAGCAGAGAGCAGTATATGAATATGAAAATATGTATTTGCTATGTTATTGGAACACAATGTACCCAGACTTTATTATTAGCAGTTACATAGCATCTTTTTATTTGAGTAACATTGAGAAGTATGTTCAGGACTTGCATGTTTTATGTGTATATTAGTCCCTCTTCACAGTTTTGCTTTCAGTGATTTCACTTAGTCAATGGCAGCCCAAACATATTAAATTAAAAATTCCATAAATAAGCAATTCATAAGATTTGAATTGCTCACCACTGTGACTAGTGTGGTCCTGCTTCACCCTCCCCAGGAGGCTAACAACAGCTTTGTCTAGAATACCTGTATCTCATATGCTACCTTCCTGCTAGTTGCGTGCTAGCTGCTATCAAATCTACTGTTATAGTACCACACTGTGTTCAAGCAATTATTTTACTTAAGAATAGCTCAAAAGCATAAGAATAATAATTTTAGCAATTAAGTTATGACAAAAAAATGCTTCCTTTAAACGAAATAGTGAAACTTCTGGATTTAGTAAGGAAGGAAAAGAAAATCATATGCTAAATTTGCTAAGATACATAGCAAGAATGACTCTTATAACCAAGAAATTAAGAAAAAAGGAAAAGGACATTTGTGCTAGTTTTGCTATCACACCTCAAAACACAAAATTAACATCTGCAGTATGTGATAAATTATTCGTTCAGAAGGAAAATTTATTAAACTAAGCGTTCTGATAGTATCTATAGTTTCAAGCATCCACTGAGTTTCTTTGAACACATTCCCTACAGGTAAGCACGGACTACTGTGTTATCTTATTTGATCATCCTATAAACACTACGTTGTAAGTGGTGTAGGCAAAAAGACTATCTTTAAGGAACGATGACCAAAGAGTAAGTTTCTCTAAGTCTCACAGTAAACTAGATGAGAGTGAGATGAGCATAATTCTCAGGACTCTGACTTTATTGCTTTTTCCCCTTATTTGAGGAATTATAGAACTTACAGTCAAATTTTTCTCTAATCTCTTAAATTAGTAACAAAATCATACTTTTATTATAGATGAAACACACAGAAATATATCCAATGAACAAATCATATTTATTCTTGATTGCCTCTTTAAATGCTACCGTCAAAAATTATCAGTGCCAAGGAACATAAAATTGAAGCCAAGCATCTGGGAATTCCACACACTCTTTTGCAAGGAGTACTGTAATTGGTATCATAGGCATCATTAACTTAAGCAATTAAGTTCAATGTCCTAGTTTCTGTTGACAAGTGCTACTATATTTAGGATTTTCTTCATGTCTTACATTGCTTCGCTGCTCTTGCACCTCCTGAGAAAAAAGAATCACATTTATGTTAATTCATTTTAAGAGTCCCCACTGCAGCCAAAGGGTGATAAACATGAACTGTCATCATAATTAAGTCAGAGTGCTACTCTTAAAGGAGTCCCACTTAGAAAAAGCTGTTGCTAGAGGTGGTTACTTTAACTACAAACTGATCATTAATTTCAGGGCTACTTCTGGGGACTCTTTGAGTGATTATAAATCACTAAAATTGGTTTACAGCTGCACTCATATTCTTTAAAATAACTTAGAAATCATAGTTGAATAGCCACTTGGAAAAATGAAATTCCCCTCCTTAACACTTCTTTCCTATGAATTATTCTATAGGAAATTTTGTTATATTGCAGTGACATGTATGATTTTTAAGAATTAATAAAATATGAGCAATACCAGAACTTATAGTAGGAAAGTTGTACAACAGTCTTTTTTACCCTAATCTATAGAGAAAAACTATTTTGCAGTTGTTAATTTTAATTGAACTTTACAAATTAAAACTATGATTGTCCTTTTATTTGATACTAGATATTGAACCTAGAGGTGCTCTACTACTGAATTACATCCCCAGTCCTTTGTATTTTATATTTTGAGACAATATACAAGTTGTCCAGGTTAGCCTTGAACTTGTGATCCTTCTGTCTCAGCCTCTTGAGTAGCAAGGATTATAGGGCACTATGTCCAGCTAAAATCATGACTCATGACTTTCATCATTTCATGCTACTGTTTTTTTTTTTTTTAGAAAGAATCAATTTTATTTAGTTTTTCAGGTGGTTTTCATTACTCCCACTCTTTGTTTGGTACTTGGTGCTGGGGTTCAGACCTGCATCCTTGCACATGCCAGGCACACTCCATAACTGCTGAGCCACCTCTCCAAGCCCAAATCATGACTTTTAAAAAGTAATATTGTAATCCGGATAAGGTGTAATGTCATACAACCTAAGGCATTTGTAGAGATGTATTGGGAAGGAGGTGGGGGGAAGGATAAGGGTGGGTTTTGGGGGGAGGCTTTTGGGGGTAAATCCAATTTTCAGAATTTATATATATGTTATTTAGTTAGAAGCTTGTTTGTTCAACAAATAAATTTCTGAATAAAAAAATAAAATATGAAAGTAATACTTTAAGCACTCTTCTGAGGCATGCACCTCTATCATAACTCAGCAAAATAATCTGTGAAAGAAGCATTATGGCAATAAGCCTCATTTTTGTGGCTCTGTAGCCTAACTGAGCAAATAAAAGCAATGCCCATGAATTCTGTTCAACTCAAAAGCAGTATACAGTGAATTATAGGGTGTTAACGCTGGGTTCAAGTCCTGGAAAGGTCAGGAAAATCCAATATGAGTTTTAAGTTTGACAAGATTATGTCTGTGAAAAGCCCCAAAGCTTAGATCCTAGTCTTACTTCTGACCTAAAAGGTCAGAATTCCATCTCTAAGTTATAAATCCTAGCCTCTCATTCGAATCTTTGAAGGCAAATGGATTTTGGAATTCAAATCTTTTTGGATTTTAAAATAATAGATTACAAGCAAGGTATATTACATGATATCACTGTGGACTGCACCCTGCAATCTCTACCGGGGACCATGAATCACCAGCAAGGAAACACATTTGCTCTGCAGTGGCCTTACATAATGATCAGGTTTTGCCTCAGAGTAAGTTTGTGCCAAATGTGGAACAAATCTTTTCACCTTCAGGACACTTGGGATATTGGAATTTTAGATAAAACACGGTGTCTCACACCACACAGCTTGAAAATTGTGAACAGTGTCTATTTTAGATGCAAGAGCTATGCATCATTTCACTGAACATTGAGCACTTCATCTCACACTTCGGGTGCGAGTTAAAAGGCAAAAGCATGAAATGAGTTTCTGGCAAACTGCCAAAGCCGCAGCAGCTGTTTGTCCAGGTGGGATTCTATGGAGTTTTGACAGGAGGATGTCACTCAAGTGCCTGACACCATTGTCTTCTCACAGCAGGAGGTGGGGTCTTTGATGGTTTAAATGGGCATCATAGCTACAATTAGTCCTCCAGGCAGAAATGGCTCTTACATGGAACTTATTAGTCACTTCTAAAAATACAAACCTAAATACCAGGAAACAAATGACTTCCCTTGGAGACCAAGAGACAGAACATCTCCTTTCCCTTACCAAGCTAACTCTAGTAGAAAAAGATATTTCAGATCAAGAGACTATAATAAGGAGACAACTGTAGCTAATTAAGGCTTCAAAAATTATTACTATGAATATAAATACATATGCATACAAACACCCATCAGTTTTGTGCGACTATTATCAAGATGGATTTCCTTAATAGAATTAATACTTCTCTTTTTCACTTTTATGACCTTCCAATAAATGCCCTCTCTTGAAGATCTTGGTGAACAAAGGCAAGGGCTGTGTCCATGACCCTGGCTTTATACAGCCTATGTATTTTTTAGTGTAGTTGATTGATTGATTGATTGATTGTACAGATGATTGAATGGAGGGGCTATTAACCACTGAGCCACATTCTCAGACCATGTGTTTTTCTATTTTTGAGACAGGTCTCCTTAGGTTGCTCAAGGCCTTGCTGAGTTGCTCAGGCTGACTTTGAACTTCAGATCCTCCTGCCTTAACCTCTCCAGTTGCTGGGATTATAGGCCTGCACCACTGTGCCTGACGACTTTAGTGGAATCATGTTTAAATTTCACCAGAGGAACAAGATACCAAAAGTAATCCTATATGAATTATTTGGTTCTTTGTGTATATACTTGCTTATAAACTATTATGGGCTTAGAATTTTTCATATTGACTTCTTTAAAAAAAAAATAGTGATTTGTGCTAGACATGGTGCCACTCTCCTGTAATTCCAGTAATTCGGGAGGCTGAGGAAGAAGGATCACAAATTCAAAACCAGTCTCAGCAAATTAGTGAGGCCCTGAGCAAATTAGTGAGATCCTATCTCAAAGTGCTGGGATGTGGCTCAGTGGTAAAGTGCCCCTGGGTTCAATCTTCTGTGCTACTATGACTGCTACTTACTATTAATAATAATAATTTGTATATTTAAAAAAATACTTCAGAAGTTCTTTATACCACATAACTTCCAAAATTGAAGTCAGTTGCTTTCAAAATGCAATACTTTCTTTTTTTCTGACACATATTAAAAATTTAATAATGCTTCTGAAAAATTTTAAATTGCCAAATAAGCTCTTATTTGGAATTAGGCGTAAGAATGATTTTTATGATTTTATGTACTTTTCTCCAGCAATGTATTTTATTAATGAAGTAATATAGGACCAAATTTCTCTGTATCTGTGTTTATATATATTTATATATATATATAAATATGCATTTTTATCTGTATTCATGTGCATATATGTATGAATATATACATGCACATTTGTAATACAGTTATATTTTCATATATAAACATATATAGGTCTATAAACATGTACACATTTGTATATTCATATATAGAGAATCATGTCTGCTATAGTTATCAGATATACATGGATATACGGGTACTAAGGAGTATGACATTTTTGTAATTTAAAATTGAACTACTCTGTGATGGAAAAATATAAACATGTTTTCTGTGTCAATCAACACATATTTTGTAGTTCATTTTGAATATTGCTTTAAAAATAAGAAATCACTGTAGAATATCTCATTGGCATTCAATAGGGAAATAGTGCTGACAGAATGTTACAAGAACTGGAGAGGATCTAGGCCAAGAGAGTAAATTAAAAAGTCTGATAGCTGTCTTAACATTTTACAAGGCAAGCAATATGATCAAGTTGTTGAGCTGACATCATAAAATCATTTAAAACCAAGATTGAGTTCTGTTTCAGAGACACCATTTTTATAACCTTGCTACTTTGATTAAACATTGCACCTCTGAAGCTTTGGGAAGTGAGGCAACTGTGAAAATTGCATATGTACAGGTCACTTGCACATTCAAACGTACTTTCCTATATACTCTCTAAGACAAAGGAGAGGACATTTTCTGGAATTGAATTTAGCACCACCCCACTTATTTGGCAACTTATCTGTATCTTGCTTTATAAACATCACGTATTTACACCAAGCTCTGACTTGTATTTCCATACAATGCATCATCTTGACAGTGCAAGACTGTAGACAAGTGAAGGAATCAGTCTGCTGGGCTCCTTAACCCAGGAAGTTTTCACTACTTTTTTCAAGAAAATCTACTCCATTGATCCTTTATTCAATCACTTATCTATTTATTGACTGATAATATGTTAAAAAATGAACTTGATATTTATTCATCAACTCAGCACACAATTATTGAGCAATTACTGTGTGCTGGTCCTTTTGCTTGGCAATGGGTAGACATGGATTTTGCCTTTTTGTGGCCATACTTCATACACACTTCATGTGCATTCATAGAAGAACACATCTGTTTGTTTCACTTACCCATTTGTTCAAAGTATACAGATACGATTTACAGATACAGTTTGGTTATTACTAAAATATCAATGTGTGCATACATTATAGTTTGGAAGAATTTCCTGACATTTTGTACATATAACTTGTGCTTACATATGTGTGTTAATCTCTACCTGTGCTAACATGCAAACTTTTCACATTCTTTATTATATACTTCATTAATACAACTATTGACTAGATCTTCAGTGCTTTATCTTAGCATAGACCAGGGATGTTCCCCATTTTGGTATTTTAAAATCACCAAATTTCTGAACGCAGAAATTAAGCATCAGTTTGTATAGAAGGCCCTTCTGCAAAAATAGTAGGAACAGATGCAAAGGCTGGTCTCAAGTGGGTGTGATTTTCCTTGTTTTCTTCCCCAAGTGATGTCGGAAACTATCAGAAATAATTTTAGTTTGTCTCACTGGGTTGATAAGTGTTCCTGGCATCCAGTTGGTGGATGTCAGGGTTACACTGCTAAACATCCCACAATGCATAGTATTGCTCTCCCCCTGCCATTGTTATAAAGACCTACCAATCCCAAAATACCAGCAGAGCTGATGTTCAGTGATCCTTCCTTAAAGCCAATTACAAACATTTGGAGTTAGCATACAGATACTAAATCATCAGTGTTCAAGATTTTTGAAGAATTTGGCCTTACAAAAATCTTAGCAGAGTTCATAGGTAAGAAATAGGAGATGAGATTAGAGAGTGCATTGGCTGAAAAAGAGGGTCTCAATAAATCAATACTGAAGATATGGGGGTTTTGGACTAGTGTAGAGATGGTAGTAAATGAATATATTTGAGCTGTGTGGGATAAGAAAAAAAAGAGAAATTTTATTCCTTCCAATACACCAGTCCCTAATGGTGGTACAACATGGTACTAAAAACAGCTTGAAGGAGGAAGTAGAGAGACCAGCTAGAGTTTAAATTTCTGTCTGATTGCAGATTGCTGCATGTCTTACTATACAAAAGGCAGATCACAACACAGAATTATCCAGTCCCAATGTCAATAGAGGCTTGATTAGAAGACTTTGATGTGAGCAATTGTAGACTATGAGACATAGCAATCATTCTGGCCTCAAGAAGTGATATCTCAGTATTAAATTTCTCTGAGAGTTCTAATTTTTATTTAGAGCTAAATTTTTTTTCTGTATCATTTGGTGGGGATTTGAGTGTATTTATTTTCACTTTTCAAGATATCTTCAGTGGGTGGTTTATTACTAGGACAGTTCAGAAGCAATATTCTGATCCCCTTGATAGTTGGATATAAAGAACATGCCTTTACCAATATTTAATCCTGTTACCTTTAAAGTTTTGCTTGATGTGCATATCACTAGAACTTTAACCTTGCTGTAATGCTCATTTTCCATTAATGACATATTAAGAAAATGTCTGTGCCTGAAGGTCATAATAAAAGGTGCAATTTTGGTTTTCAGGATTCAGGAAAAAAAGCCCTTAGTGTGTCAGCTCTCAGGGGGTCAAAACCCAAGACTCAGGTCTTTAATCTTTCTAATGAATTTTGAATATTCTTTCTAAAATGCAGTGTTATTTCTGTAGGTCATACTAGAGGCCATTTACATAAGGAAAACCATAAAAAAGAAAAAAAGAAAAATGGCAAGAAGAGGTCTTTTGTGCAGTCAAGTGGATTCAGAGCTGAGCTAAGCAGTGGAATACGGACTCTCAAGTTCATACAATTAACCTGCAATATAAATAAACAAAAACGAGTTAATGGTCTCAAACTGAGCTTTTGACCATTAGTCCAGAGATTTTTGCTCTTTATTGTTAGCTATGTATTTTTATAAATTCAAATATGTTATTTACTCTACAGAATTTTTAGAAAGTGTGAATATTTTTAGGCAGGACAAAGTGTATGATCATAATTTATCAAAATCTTTTATCATAACAGGTGAGCAACACATTCACACCCATTAAACAAATATAAATTACTGAATAACTATGTCAGGACTTATAAAAATACCATTTCTAATACCTGCAAATAGAAAAATCTCAGAGAAACAGCACTCCCTCTACCACCAACACCACCACCACCAACAAAACCATCACCATTACGACCAATACCAACATCACCATCATCACTACAACCACCACCATCAAAAATAGCAACACCAACACCACAACCACCAACACCAACACAACATCCACTAACATTTACGCCATTTATGCTGCATCTTAGTCACTCTTTTAATTTTTTCATATTTACTATATTCATGTTCTCATCACAATCATTAAAACTAGATACACTGATCACCATTTTTATGTAAACAAAGACACTAGGGCACAGAACAATGAGATTTCTCAAGCACATCCAGTACACAGGTTGTGAAGGGGAGAAGTTCCAAGTGAGCACAAGACTGCTGATGGACCACAAAGACAGTTAAAGCTGCTACCTCCAGCCTCTTGATGATTTAGTAACAAAAGATTCTGTGGTCCAATAAATTTCAAGAACAACTTATTTTATATTTAAATTTTGAAAATCATACACCATCACAAACTTAGGCTTACCATTTCCATCCATAATTTTAAAACCCTTTAATTTCATATTAGCATATAAGAGTTAAGCCCTTCTTTATTCATACTGTTGTAAATCCTTTAATCTTATTTTTAAAATGGTGATATACAGAATTTTTGTTTCAAATCTATAGGTAACACTTTGAAATATAATGACTTAGAGTATGATAGTCTAGGGACTGGAGAGGTGGCTCAGGGTGAAAGTGTTCACCTGGTATGTAGAAAGATCACATAAACAACTAAGTGGAGGAAAAAGAAAAATCAGATAAAAGAATAAAGTTAACTTTCTTTCTCCCTCACTTTTACTCTCTTTTAAAGAATTAAAAAATATGATAGGCTAAAACATCACGTACATGATAAATTTAAAAAAATGAAATAGGTCTAGGGTAATCTAGTTTCAAAGAATCGTGAAATATATATTATAAAAACTAGAGAAGTACTAGTATTTTGGAGCAGTAATTTTTTAAAAGAACTTACTGAAAGGCCTATGTTTCTTTTAAACTACTAATTACTCCACTTTAATTATGTACTGGTTTCTAAAACCCCCAAATTTAGAGGATTAAAACAGTCATGATTTACTACTTTTTAAATGGGTGAAGTCAGCTGTAAGCATTTAATATTTCAAAGAGTCCTGCAACCCTATATTGTCCACATGGACCCTTTTCTCTCCTTTCTTTCTCCTTATCACTTTCTCTATGTGTTTCTGTTACTTTGTCTCTTTTTGCCTTTCCCTCTGTCTCTGCTGTTCTTCCCTCTTTTTCCGAAACAGGTTTTTTGTTCAGTAGTCTAGCTTGAATATTCTCATAGCATGTGGCATGTATTCAAGAGGAGGAAGTACGGAGTCTGTATTCAGAGATCCTGAAGCATTGCTCTTGTTACAAGTTGATGATCAAATAGAGTAGTGGAGAGCTAGCTTCTTTGTCATGGTATGAGAATCCATGCATCTATTCAATGTTTTATAGAAAAATTTGGAATCTACAATAAATTATGTTTTAATTGTCTTGGAGATATTTAAGGAAAGCCAGATATGCAAGAGTTTTTTTTCTCCCCATTTTATATGCTATTTAGTTCTAAAATAGTTTCACAAAAGCAATGATCAGAAATTCTAAAATTTCAAATATAAATAATATGAATATTACTCATGTATATATTTTTGAAATATATATATATATATATATATATACACACACAAAGATATATACAGTCATGTGTCACATCACAGTGGGGACATATTGTGAGAAAAGTATCTTTAGGTAATTTCATCATTGTGTGCTTACACAATGCTAGTGCCCACTACACACGTAGGGTACTTGGCAGAGCCTTTTACTCATACACTGTGGACCTGAGCTATATATGTAACAGCACCAAATGCTGTGGGAAGTGAAAGATAACAGTAAGTATCCATACATATAAAGAAATCTAATTATAGAAAAAGTAAATATGGTATAAAGGATACAAAAATGCTGTATCATTATTGGGCACTATAAATGTAGTTTTTAGTATAAGAAATTGCTTTTGGTGGAGACAGAGTAGGGAGTGAACATGAAGTCTTAGGACATTTCTTTATTCTACTAAAACTAAAGTTAAAAAGGTACAAAAGTAATTCAGTTTTAGCAAAAACTTATAGAGTAAGGATAAAAGGAAAGAATGTGTACAGTTATACAATGTATTTGTGTGTTGAGCTAAATGTTATTACAAAAGAATCAAAAGTTTTAACAGTTAAAAGTTTGTAATATAAAAAGTTAACAGCAAGCTAATTTATTATGAAAGAAATATTTTTAGTAAAATTAGTGTATATTATGAAAGAAACATTTTTTAGTACAAATACATTGTGTAGCTGTACAAACATACTCTTTTAACTTTTTGGTTAAAAACAGAAACAGCACAGGGTCAGGGTCATCATTATCTCTGTCTTTTACCTCCACGTATCATGCTAGCTTCATAATCCGGAGTTTTCAGCCTACTCAGCAGAGCTTCTGGGTTTCCTATTGGGTTCCTGAAGGACTTATTATCCATGGATTCTAAACCAAAGCTGCATTTCAATATGGGAGGGTCTGTGCTTTCATCTGTCTCATTTACTGAGTTGTCAATATGAAGAATCTTGTGTCTTTTTTTTTTTGTTGTTGTTGTTGTATTGTTTTGTCTCTAGGGCAGTGAGAGAAAGAGAGAAGTGATTTTTATTTAGTCTTCCATGTGACTTTCATTCCTCAGACACTTCGTTGTGTATGTGGTGCTGGGGTTGAACTTGTGAACTCACGTTTGCCAAGCAAGTGCTGTAACCGCCAAGCCACCTTGCTCCAGCCCCATGAAGATTCTTTAATGAATTATTTACTTAGGTAAGACACCTGTGTAAAAAGTAACCACATAATTTTTATGTGGAGAAACACTGTTGGATTCATTAATCTGTACAAGGTCAAGTACAAGCTTATGAAAATACACAGAGTATAAGCCCCTGGCTTGTTAATAACTTTTTCTCAAAACTACAAAGTTTCCATTCTCATAACTGGTGTATTAAGACAATAATTGTATCGTCAAGCCAGGCATATCCATCCTTCTCTGTCTTACCTGGACAAGCATTCCTGGGTGGTAAAATCTCCCCAAGTTGAAAACCACTGACATAGAAGAAAGAGCTTAAAATCAGCTGATGAACTGAAAAAAATTGAGAGAAATAGTGCAATATCTGGGAGCATCAATTTCTTTGGTGATTTAAACATCAAGGGGATTTTTAGGAAATATTTCCGCAGAGTTGCAAATAGCATTGTGTTTTACTATATATGTTTTTGGACTATGATAAAGATATTTTCAGTTAATGTGTTTTTACTCTTATGTATTTTGTTTATTGAGTGAAATAATGGTAACTTACAAGGTATAAGCTATGCTTATTTGCTAATATTTAAAATTTTGACTATTAATTTGTACAAAGAAATCAAAATCACTGTTTACGTTCTGAAAGAGCTGTCCGCACTTCATCATTATAAGTTCAATTAATTGTAGCACTTTGGGGGGATAAGTACCAGGTTTGGCTATACCATGCTAACATCAATTCACATCTGAGACCTTGTAAAGCAGAGGTCATAAAAAAGTTAAATGGAAGAAAGACTCAGCATAGTGTAGATTTAAAAGTGAGAGATAAGTCTAGAGTTAAGACTATGCTTCCCAATGGTGAAATTAAACCAAGCCTCATTCAGCAGGAATTTGAATTAGCAGAATTAGAACTTCAATAAATAATTCTTAATCTCTAGAAAACTTGATTTAAAAAAAAAATAGCTGATGTGGCCCAGATATAAATCTGGTTAAACCAAGATTTTTCAAAAATCACTGAACTTTTCTTATTTAGTAATCTAAAACTGCTGCTTTAGGATGAAATATGTAACACCTTTCATCTGATTGTCATAACTGCCTATACTAAAACAAATCAAGCTGTATCTCTGTTACTGCATGTGTCTTAATCTCACAAATTAAACCCTCTTAGTATGAACAGAGATGGCCAACCTTGAGAACATATGAAAATATTGATAAATTATAGAAGGAAAATATGACTGTGCAAATGAAGAGGTGAGAAAACCAGGTTGGATGTGTCTGAATACATCATGGCCAATATTTCTCTCCCTCTTTCCCTACTTTCTCCTATTTTCAATGTTTTATTCTTGTGCAATTCCATGTGGCTTTTTTCTCAAAGCCCCTGAATTATTAATCTCTTCCTACACTTCACAATACTGGAGAGATTTCCCTGATGACAATTATTATCAGGATGCCATTTGGGTTTTAGCCTGAACGGGTGGTCCAATATTGAGACTCTGTTCCTAAGTCTCCAGGTGTAGCCCCCAGCTGTCCATCATGGGGAGGGAGGAGCTTCTTCCTGTATGTGCAGGAAATTACAGGGATTCTGGAGTCTAACTGTTCCTTATACAGACTCTTGAACTTTCTATTTTTCACACTTCTGTGTGTCTTGCCTGGGAGCACACCTGCTGTCTCCATTCTCAAGCTTCTTCAAGATTTATTTGATGTAGTTGGACTTCTTTTCGGCATATGTGTATGCTACCTAGATGTATTTCCCTGGTGTGTCCCTGGTCCTTCATCATTGTTCCATTTGCTTGCTAGTATGCCAAATTTTGCTCTTGCTTTCCACTCTGCTCTTTATGACCTTGAGAGTATATGCTATTATCTCTTTTCTGATTTTTCAGAAAAGAGTAAAGACTAAGGTGCATTCATGTCATAACATGTTTAGCTGGAAATCTCTGCTCATTTCTTTATTTTGATATTCTCTGTTAATATATATGAGCTATTATTCTTCTTTGTATCTGTATTTTATATTGGAAATATTATACTATTACAATAAAATACTAGTATAATTGAAATATTCTTTACATATTTTGCCTAATATCCATTGGAACATATATATATATATAATATATATATATATATTCTAATTTTGAGTAATGTTTATCTCCTCCCTCTGACATCACATGTTGAAGATATATGTACTAATTGAGTACCATTTTTAATAGTTACGTTTATGGATGTGGAAGCTACAGATATGTAATATTTTATAATCAGTGCAATTGATTAATTCTCTTTTCATAATTTCTAAGCTACTTCTTTTCTCGTGCATCATCAGATTATAGGGATGTAAGATGGAATATAGTGACAAAAGTTAAAAGATAAACACGAAATGGCATCACAACATCTGAACAAACCCTCATCTCTTCCTCCAAAGTCTAACTTCCCCAAAATGTTTATAAAATGCATATCAAAAACAGATAGGCAAATACCATTTGCTCCAGCAATTTATCTTTATCACATCAGATAAATCCTCTTCATCAATTGGAAAGTAGTCAGTAAAAATGACAAGGAAGGGGTTGAGCATCTCAAGATTGGGGAAAAATATTTCCCAAGCACTTGCACACACAATACAGAGATATACATGTAGATCTATGTTTAAAAAAAAAAAGATTCCAGGAGAAATATTTCAGTTTTGTAATGCAGAGTATAATACTCAAGAGAAATTATTGTTGAGGTTGATAGCATCTGTTCAGCAATAAGAAAATATGTTAATTTCATTGGTAGCAATAATAAATATGATTATGGATTAACACAAAGTCATTTAAAAGTTTGAATGGAGCTACTTAATACTTGTTTGCACAAGTATAGATTTTGAAATGGCATTCTTAGCCTAATGTCTTTTTGTTGCTGGTGATAAAAATTTGAATTTTAAAGTATATTATTGTTTTCCTCACCAGTTCTGGCATTAAGATGGCTTAAGAAATACATTCAACCATTTCTGGAACAGTTCATTTTAAATTAAACATAGCTGTTATTGTTCTCTAGAATAGAAAATGCACTTTAAATTTTAAATTTAGGAAACTAGGAAACTGAATATTGTAATGAGGTCAATATATCAAGTGTATCAATTTGCTTCAAAGAAAGAATACTTCTAAGCTTTTAGCAGAATAGTACACATCTTTAAACTCTGCTCTTCTAAAAACATCTGAAACCAATATAAAAAATTCCTGTGTTTTCCATCTATTGAGTTCAAATAAAATGCATGTAAATGCTAAATACATTAAAAAATGACCCAAAATTTCAAGCACATGTTTTCCTGTAATAATTTTCCTAAAGTTACCTCGTCTTTCAAGTCCACTCCCTAGAATAAAAATGAGTTATTTTCAGTGATATCTCAGTAGTGATCATTCCTATAAGTTCCTGTTTTAAATTTCATCTGAAGTTTGATACTAACAGTTTGAAGCAGGAATTGCAGAATTCAAAATCAAAATTGTCAGTTATTATAGTAGATGGGGAACCTGCATCCCAACAGCTTAATTTCATTCCTTTAGTGTTTTGTTTTACTTTGATGTGTTCTAGTGTACTGCTGCTCAGAACTTTCTTTAGGTGATGGGTTTGACAGTCAGCAGACTGAATCTGCAGAGGGTCCTTTCATGTTGACCCTTTATTGCCATTACCTCCTGGAATAAAATGACAATTTTTTTTTTTTTGCACAGCATAGAGATAAAATTTTTCTCTCTCATCACACCTTTATTTAGCACTGAAATAAAGCTTCTCATTGTCTCTAATGTCTTGCCCACATTTGAAGGGGGAAAGTGATTATGAATTTTATTTGTTAACTTCACTAGGTCACTTGTGATGCCCAAAGCATTATCCTGGGTTGTCTTTGTGAGGGTATATGTGGGTGAAATTAACTTATGAAGCAGTAGACTGAGTTAAGTAGATTGCCCTATCAAATTTGCATGAGCCTCATCTAAGCTACCGAAGCCCTGAAAAAGACCAAAAATCCCATAAGTAAGAATTTCTTCTTCCTGACTATCTTGACCTGGAATATTGTTTTTTTTTTTTTTCCCTGCCCATAGACTAAAATAGACAAAACAGTTTTTCCCAGCTCTTGAGCAGGCCATCCTTTAGAATGCAACAATATCATTAGCTCTCTGGATTCTCAGGTATTTAGACTCAGTCTAGAACTAAAGTATGCATTTAATCTTGTAGCTCAATAATTTACCAAGGGCTTAACAGTTTGGTTGATCAAACAACAAAAGTTGGAACAAAAGATCATCAATAGATAGCAAATTATAAATGCTGAAGCTGCCTTGGCTTTACACAAAGGAAGATAATGAAAGTTTTAGAGAAATTGAAATATTAGCATGCATTTGTAATTTAATACCTACTCACTTACAATGGGAGGGTCTGGAAGACATGCCTGTCTGTGATTGAGAAATAAATTTATGAAAGGAGCCATCGCATCCTGGGAGAGCTAGCTGGGTGATTACTCTTTTCTATAATCCAGACCTCATGTTAGTGACCACAGTCATTGAGTTGTGAAACTTAAATGCAATGGGTATAATTGCATTCCACAGTGGAAGGAGTCATTCACTTGCACTCGGCCACCAAGTGCAATTTTGGTGGCATTACCATAATGGATGACTCAGTCAAAAGAGCAATCAGAATAGTCTGTCTTTCAGAGAGCTATAGCCATGATGAACCTAAAAGTAAAATAGAAAGGCTTCTAAATTCTTACTTGATCTGTATATGCAGAAAACTTCTAGATTAAATGAACACAAATCTAATCAAAGTAATAAAAAATGGAGAGTCAAGGCCCTCCGATCTATTACTAAGCTTGAGCCAGTTTATAAAAACAGAACCCCTTGAATGAAAATGATGCTGGATCCCTTTAAGGAAGGAATCCAGAACACTGCCAAATACTTATAGTCTTCCTGCAACCTTCCCCAAAGGGAACTGATAACTTTTAGAGGGAGAACTGTGCATTAGGGAAATGAAAATTAGAAGATATTCCAGGAACTACTGGGAACTATTTCTGAACTGACACTAATTTCAGGAGACTAAAATGAGATCGTTAGGAACTTATGAAGGTTAGATGATCAGTGGAGCTTTAGCTTAGGTCCATCTCTCAATGTGAGCTGTCCATGAACCTACACTGTGATTTTTCCCACAATTTGGGAATGTATACTTGGAACATTCCGGGTTGTTAAGTGGCAGAATTCTCACATTAGTTCCCAGACTTGTGACATAAAGTTTTTTATGGTAGAAAAGTTCACCGGGAAAACATTAGAAATGCCTTTCCCCAGGAAAGCAGTCAGCCAAAAGCAGTATGGCATCCTTGAGGGACTAGAGATTAGAGCCACTCTCAAGGGCTTGGAACGCATAGGAGTAGTGACTCCAAAGACTCGTATTCACCTTGCCCATTTAGCTTGCGAAGACTGACTGGATTATCATAAGCATAACCAGGGGGTAATTTCTATTTTCTTTTCCTGTGTTAGATGTGTTTCATTGGTTGAGTAAATTAACACATTCCCTAGCACTTGAGATAGAAATATTGATCTGGCAAGTGCTTCTCTCTATATATACTTGTCAATAGAATCATCAAAAGAAATTTCCTTTCAACTGACAATGCTAACAATAAACCTCCTTTGTCCAATCTCAGGGGTATATCAAGTCTCCAAGTATATATCATAATTTAATTTAATTTGTAGGAATCTGAATACATTTTTCCTTTGTCAAGATATCAAACTGACAGTTACACTGGCACATGTGTCTAGTTCTGGTGATTCAGAAGACTGAAGCAGGAGGATCACAATTTTTTAAATTTTTTTTTATTCATGGGGATTGTTACATATTAATGCATAGATGGATATTGATAAAATAGGTTAAGACCGATCCTAGTCCAGGGTCTCCCCCACTTCTACTACTCCCTGCTCCCATGTCTCCCCTGCTTTATCCTCAGGTTATAGATAGAAATATGCATATACATGTGTATTACTTTTTGAAATTTCTTATCCTCTTTGCCCACCTATGTGTAGTTAGGCTTCTCATGGGAGTCAAGGGTTCCCCGCTGCATTGATAACCCCTCCAATCCTTCTCTCCAGCTGCATTGATAACCCCCTAATCCCTGCCTCTCCTCCCTACCCCCTCTCTTCAACAACTTAGCAAGACCCTGTCTTAAAATTAAAAAAAAAAAAAAAGGAATGAGGCACCGAGTCCCTCTTCTCTCTCCCTCTTTCTCTCTTTGCATATCTATTCCATTACCATTAAAATCAATGAAAAATGTTATTTTGTCCATTAGAACTGCCTTAGAACTGAATAATGTAAGTCAAGATTGAACTTTCAGATATTTTTTTATTCTAGCAATGCCTATTCCATTTTCTTTTGTGAACATGTTTCCTTTTCATTTTATTTAAAATGGATTTTATTAATACAGTTCACATATAAAATACAAATTTCCAGAAGAACCACATACTAGTCATTCAATAAACATTCTTTTGAATTAGTAAAGAAATGAGTTTAGACTCTTTTGAGTCTAAGGAAGAGAAATGCATGTGGACCACTATATAAGAATAAGTGATTTTGCGGATACCCCCTGGATATGAACTTAGACTAAATTTGGAGCTCTGTCAGGATCGCTAGAAAAAATAATTAATTTCTTTCTACTAATCTTCTTGGTTTTCTACTAAAACTTGGTTTTCTACTAAACTTCTAGGTCATACCTTACTAACACTTTGTATTCTGGAGTCCCCAATCTGAGAGAAATTGATTTTTTTGTACTGTTTATTGAATCCTCAAGCCTTTTTGTTCTTTTGTTGAGACAGGGTCTTTCTAAATCGAGGAGGCTGATCTGAAAATTACTATACTCCTGTCTTAGTCTCCCAAGAATCTGGGATTTTAGGTGTGTGCCACCACCCTGGGCTTGGAAAGATTTGAGTCTTGGGTAATAGTAATCATGTATCCTGGCCTATGACTTTAGCACTGGAGTTTGACTATTCCTCTTTAGGAAGATACCTTGAAATCTCTTCTCCATTCCAACCACAGTGCATAAGAATAACCCAATGGGCTTCCTTATTCCTGCCAACAGAAGAAAAAATTATATATAACACATACATGTCACGTGTCTACATATAGAATTTTTTGATACATGATCATTTTAAAATATAGTAGGGAATTTTAGAGAGACAGACAATTGCTATAAAAGATGCACAGACTGGGCTGGAGCAGTGGCTCTGCAGTTACGGTGCTTGCCTGGCATGTGCAAGTACATAGGTTCAAACCCCAGCACCCACATACACAAAGAAGTAGAAGAGCAACAAAAGCCATGTGAAAAACCTAAATAAAAATTGACTCTGTCTCTCTCACTGTCCTTTTCTCTTTAAAAAATATGTACAGACTGATACTTTTAAAGGAAAAGGATTATATATGTTTGAGGAATAAAATTAGTCCCGGAGGAGGTAACATTTGAGATGAGTCTGGAAGTATAGGTAATATTTCAAATGTTGGAAATTGTAAACCAAGCATAGAACATTTCAGATAATGGAAATGGAGTGAACACTTTTTAAAGTGGGGCAGTATGGTTCACCACAGCTGGAGACTCGGTCTGATGCAATCTGATTCACATAGAGTACACATAGAGTATTGAAAATAAAATTGGATATACAACCCAGGGCCATATGCTTGACAACCATAGACTTCAGGATGAGAAGAGAGAATTTAACTAAATGGGTTTAGAAAGCATTAACAATGTATGAAGAAAAGAGTTATATGATGAGATCTACTCTCCTGAAAAATGTTATTTGGCTTAAATTTTTAAAGTTTGAAACAAGCAGACATGTTAACAAAATTAGTAATAAAAAGGAGGGACATGAAGCCTGCCCTATAATAGTAATAGGAAAGGACATGAAAATGGCATTGAATATAAGTGGTAGTGTTCAGGTAGAGACTGCAGGATTTGAGATGTTGGAAGTGAAAGGAAGGAAAGGAGGTGGGGAGAGATGGAGGGGGAAAGAGAAGCTGAGTAGTAGATGACTAAAAATTCCTTTCCTTCATTTGTGTGAATAGGGTGAGTTTGTTTTAGATCATCTTACATTTTACTGGTTCATGGTATATTCCGAACAAGATGTCAGAAAGTGTTAAAAGCACAAGAAAGAGAAAGTGGAATTTGTAGAGGCTACAAAACAGAACCTCATAGATTAATTGCTGACTATATGAAATAGGTGAGATTCCTTTAGAAAGAATATTGAAAAAGAACAGAATAAAAAAGAATGTAAGAAATGAAAATTTCAAAGCTATTTGGAATAAGAAGTAGTGAAGTTACAGTAGTTTATGTAGGACAGTCTTTCTCAGTAAATAGAAGTATCCTCACTGATTCTAAGGAGAGTACAGAGAAAATCTGAGTTTGGATAACAAAGGAGATGAAGTATGGAAAAATCTAACCAGTTATGAGAGCTCAGTGCAATTTACAATGGTTGCAAATTCAAGTATTTTTCACAAGTAAAGTTTAAATAACACCAGAATAGTAGCACACATAGAACGCAGTTGAGAAGTATGATAAAATGTAAATAAATAGCTTTGGAGTGAGACAAGCTCAAATTTGCTATTTGATTCTCCAATTTAACTTCCTGTAAATGAGAACTTGGTTACTTATATGCTCATGCTGAGCTTCAGGTTTCTAATCTGTAACCCAGGATGATACCTCTGTCCTTCTGCAATTGTTTTATTACCAATAAGGCAATGAGCATAAAAGGCCAGACTTACAGAGTTTCTCTAACAGTCAAATTCACATGGTGACTGTGTCTTATAGTAATGCACAATCACTCCCTCACCATGAAAGCTCTAGTGTGTTACACAGCTGATATCAGGAATAATGTAGCAATTTTATGATGCTTTCAAATAAATGCTATGTTAGTCATTGCTAATGTGGTTGGGCATTTCTTGCCAATGCGGTTGGGTACTACCAGATTTGATAGTAATCATAGAAATGACTCATCTTGTAAAGAAAACTCTCTCTGGAAGTATCTCATTCTCCTTAGCTTAAGAATCCAAAATTTCAATATTCCATCCATTTACTTTATTTTTCATTTTGAAAGAAAAGAACATATACAACGAATGGAAGAAACTTCAGAATTAGTATGAAACTAACAAAAAGATATACTTAAAATTTATATTATTACTGAGACAAATGGCATTAAATATTAATATCATAAAATATTATTTTCCATCCATGATTGTACTTACCCGATTCAACTGCACACCAATTTGTCAAACACAGGTAAAGTTCAAAATTTGAATTTGATAAAAGTGGACAAAAAAAAACTTCCTATAGGGATTTTAATGCTTAAAGGAGGTCTCTAGTGTTCTGAAGTATATTAACACACCATTTCCTGTACCACCTATTACCAAGCTAAATGATTGTCAATTAGAAATATGTACTGGTGAGAAAAAGAAGGAATAAGGAAAGCAAATGTGGTTGCTTATCCCACAAACAGTGCAATGGAGCCAAGGCATCTAAGACACACATATTAAAATTTCATAAGTTAATCAACCCCAGATGCAATACATTTTTGTATACCTATAATAAAAGTGTGTTTTCAAGTTTATATCTCATTACCATATATTTCATTGTACTATGTATGCTAGTCTCATATATAATTATATACATATAAATAACTAACTTATTTTTCTGAAACATAAACTCTTTTATTTTTTTGTATCAGGGATTAAACCCAAGGGTGCTACATACTCAGCCCTTTTTATTTTTCAGTTTGGAATAAGGTTTTGAAAATTGCAGAGGCTAGTTTTGAACTTGCAATCCTCCTGCCTCAGCCAGCACACCCCAGATCCTTCTTTCTTAATACAAGGATCACTGAAGATCTTTGCTATTCTTACATGTTAGTTGGCATCATTAATTAAAACTCAGATTTTGCAAGTTCCTACATACCTTTGTATGTCCAATCTCCAATAAAGCTTCCTCTGTATTCCTTTCTATAATTTAAGCTGGTTACTTTATATTTTTTTGCCATTTGTGCTTGAGATAGAGCCTGCATTATGTGACTTATAAAACTGTGTTTCAAACATTTACATACACATCAATTTTATCTTCAATATTTTTTATTGGTGCAACATAGTTTTACATAGCGAAGGGATTCCTTGCTACACATTCATATATGCACACACAATGACAACATAATTTGAATCCAATTCTTACCCAGGATTTCTGCCCAACCCTCACCCCTGCCCACTACCTGTTTCTTACCTCCACTGTATTCCCCTGGATTATAGATAATAATGTGTGTGTGTGTGTGTATACACATATATATGTGTGTGTGTGTATACACACACACACATATCATACATATTTTTTAATTTTTTTATTTTAAATGCCAGTATGAGTATTATTTAGCTCCTCATGGGAGTAAAATATACTATACAGTATTAATTTCCCTCCTTTTCCCTTTCCATCCTCACCTTTCCTCCTTCCGCCTTGCCCCTTCCCCTCCACTTTCCTAACTATTTCTTTTGGGTCTCTCTCCATTTTTTAATTTTTTCTCGATGTTGGAGATTGATCACCAAGGACTTTCCCATGTTAAGAAGGTACTCTACCACTGAACACCATCAATAGTCCTTTTTAAAAATTTATATGATTTTAAGAAAAGGTCTCCCTAATTTGTTGAGGCTGGCCTCCAAGTTGTGATCCTGCTACCTTAGCCTCCCGTTTAGCTGGAAATATAGGTGTGTGCTAACATGCTTGCTTCCCATTTGCTTTGTTGCTGTGGTTTAAGAGAGAGAGGGACAATGATAAAAGAGAATCAATTTTTATTTATTTTTCCATCTGTCCTCCATTTCTCTGACACCTAATTGTGTTCATGGTGCTGGGGTTTGGACTTGGCTCCTTGCACATGCCAGGCAAGCACTCTAACAGTAGAGCCACTGCTCCAGCTCCCTTCCATTTGCTTTTTAACATGTCGCTGAGGTTTTTCTTTCATTGCTGTAGCCATATCCTATCATCTTTTTTTGCTTGTTAAAAAAATTGGTTATAATGGCTATGTCACTATTTCAAGTTCATTAATATTATATTATGTGCATATCATTGTAAGTGTAGAATATTCGAATTACCAATGCCAAGAATCAGAATATAGCAATTAACTTCATATTAAAGTGAAAATAATACATTTTTCATAATATTATTTCTTAAATTTCTTGCTATAGTGGGCATTTTCTTCCTTTTTCTGAAATGATAAATGATATTTACATTAAGATTTGTAATTAGGGGTTGGGGATTTAGCTCAGTGGCGGAATGCTTGCTTGCCTAGCATGTGCAAGGCCCTGAGTTTGGTCCTCAGCCCTGGGAAGAAAAAAAAAAAAAGATTTGTAATTAGAATTATTTTCCTTAATTTTTTACTAAATGTTACCTATTTTTTCTGTCCAGTTATCTGTACTTATGAATTGGTTTGTCTTATTTTCTGCACCTATGAATAATAGTGATAAATTATTTGTAGGGGAGGCCAGGCCATTTTCTTAGAATATTATATGAATATTTAAAATTTTCATCACATCTCAATGCTGGTCATTTCTGACATGTTATTTGGCTAATTTAATTGATGCACATTTATCTCACTGTTTTCATTGTGCATTAGCTATTTAGTAATATGTTTGGGCACAATTAAATAGAATTTATCAGTCACATGCATTTCGTTCTTAAAACTTTGCAAGTTATAACTTTTTGTATTAGGTTGTCTCTTTCTGAATTATATTATAAAATCATAAAGTCTGGGTAACTACCATTTATATGTAAGAAATAAAAGTTTTAATTGCATTATGGGAATATATTAACCTGTCTTTGTATGAGTTAGATTCTTGTTTGTACTTTTCAGGAATTTCCTACCTCAGGTAAATATATTTTATTATATCTCAAATGATCAGTATCATACTTTGAACTTTCACATTTAATTGCTTAGTTTACCTAAAATTTATTTCTGTGTATGCCGTGATTTAGGGATAACATAATTTCTAATTAGAGATAATCAAATTCTTGATAGTACTTACGGAAAGTCTATGGCTTCCTTCTACTTTTTCATATCAGCTCTCCTATCTTTTTTAAAATTTTTTAAAATATTTTTTTAAGAGAGAAGGAAAGTGAGAGAGAGAGAGAATCAATTTTTATTGAGTTTTTCACATGGCTTTCGTTGCTCCAACACTTGGTTGTGTACATTGGTGCTGGGGTTTGAACCCGTGTACTTGTGCATGCCAGGCAAGCGCTATAACCACAGAGCCACAGCTCCAGCCCCATCAGTTCTGCTATCTATCAGATGTTTGTAGGTATGAGTTTGTGTGTGTGTTTCAAAGTTCTCTCACATTTCATTCATTATTATTTTATATTATTTCAATTAATATAATGTATAACTGGGGCTGGTGTGCTGGCTCAGCGGTTACAGTGTTTGTCTAGCATGCTCAAGGATGCGGTTTGAACCTCAGCACCACATACAGTGAAGTGTTGGAGCAAAAAAAGCCACATGATAAACTAAATTAAAAAAATTGATTCTCTCTCACTGTCACTCTCTTAAAAATATATATATATGTATATGAAATGTACAACTAATAGGATTGAGTAAATCAAGACCATCTCCATTTTGCTGAGTTGTTTAAAGTCTTAGTTATTTTAATCCTTTTTCTTCCATATAACTGTTCAACTTTACATGATTCATGGAAAAAGTCTGTTACTTCTGCATGAAATTTTTTGAATTAATGAATTCTTACGTAAGATTTGGTGAACAAAATATTTCTTTCCACTTGCTTAGTAGTTGATAATCAAGTTTTACAATTACCTCAATAAAAAGGTTACACATTTTTGTTAATTTCTAAATACCTTTAATGAGTATTAATGAAGTAGATGATTTAAAAATGGTACCGCTAACTTTCATTGAAGGTCTATTAAAATGCACTCAGAACCTTTGTTAAATCTCTCTCATTTCTAAAGGTTTTTTTAAAATGATATTTTAGGATTTTCAAAGTAATATACAATCATATCTCCAAACAAGCTTATCTTTTTATTATTATCTTCATTATTTATTCTTATCATATCATATTGATTGAACTATAATGAGCATCCATTGATCTTTGTGACTTTATAATGGACACTCATATTTGTTGAAACTCTTAAGTTCAGGACATCTTTGTTGTGTCGGTTATGACTTTTTTATATAGGGAATATTATTTTCATCTAGAAATTATTACACCCCCCAATCTACTTTATTAGATTCTTGATATAAGGATTAATTATTAAATAAATAAACAATGTGAAGTATATTATTCCCCACACTTCACAAGAGCCAGTGGCTACATACCGATGGAAGAAACTTACATTTTATTTTTAAAAAATTTATCTATAGGCAAAAATTAATTTGTTTTCTAATTTAGGAAAGCCTATTTTTCCCTCTGAGGGCGCAGCCTTCCTAAGTCTCAGTTATTTCTGCAGTCTTTTCTGATCATCTCCAACTTGTGCCAGCTTAATAGATGTTCAGTGAAGCACATGTCTACACTCCTTACTCCCTGTTCTTGTGTTCTAGTCCTCTATTTCATAGAGATATTTAAATTATGCTGAAGGCTAGCATACTATCAATTGAACTAGTACAGACAGACATATTTATACACTTTTCCCTTGTTTGAAACCTTATATTTTATATTTGATATAAGATATATCAAAAGTCTCTTAATTTTTTTCATGGGGAAAAACTCAGGCTGCTTTAAAATGAATCTTTCATTAACACGTTTGTTTTTCTCTATGTGTTATTCCTGTAAAGCATTCTGTGACATCCTTACAAATGGTAGACTCTTTCCCTAGACTTTCAATGCATTTCAAATCAGAGATATCAAATCATGGTACACGGCTGATACTCAAATGTTGTGGGATGTGAAATAAGAAATCTGGATATTATGGTTTTCAATATATTGCTATTCTTCAATGAAAGAGAGGTATAAAAATTAGGACTGTGCTTGTTGTGGACAAGGGGGGAAACTTTCAGTATGTTTTCTTTACTGCTCCAGGAGCCAGTTTTCCACACTGGTTTCTGTGTTTTTGGACCTGCTGCCCAGCAGTGATTGATGGTACCGATTGTAACATCTGACCACCTGCAAATGCCTTCTTTGGTTTTGCTGAGGTTATTGATGGACCTCTCAGGGTGGCTATTTTGCCTTTAAAGGAATTCTAATGTATTCTTCAGTAGATGAACCTCAGTTCCTCAATCCTCTATTGCAGGAAATGTCAGTGGAATTTTACAGGGCGTTTACTACCTACTTTTCTTTTATAATATTTAATTCTTGGAATTTTTGCAATCATCAACATATCATGTATTTATGAGAAAATTATCTCTGATTTGATTTTTTCCATTATTAGGACAAGCTTTACCTCTTTCTCAAATCCTCTCATTGAGATAGGGGCAATAGAAACAAAATTTTGCCTATATCCACCTTGCAATCTTTTTGCAGAGATTTCTCTAATCATGCTTTTGAAAACTACTTCTTGTGAGCTAAAATTGGCCTGGATTTTCTTACTTAAGCTAAAGCATTTCTTTGAACTAGTGTCCTGGGCCTTGTTGAAGCACAATTACTACCTGTGTTTTTGGAACATCCCTCAGCTTACATTTTTCTAATGCAGTTACTTTCATCACTGTACTTCTTTATCAATGTGATGGTTTAGGTATGAGGTGTTCCCCAAAACCTTATGTTTGAGAAAATTCATGAAGGTTCAGAAGTGAAATAGTCAGATGATGAGAGTTATAATCCAATCATTTGATTAATCCCCTGATAGGAATTAATTGGGTGGTCACTGAAGGCAGGTAAGGTGTTGCTGGAGGAGATAGGTCACTGGGGGCGTGACTTCAGGGTATATATATTGTCTCTGGTGAATAGAGCTAGCTCTCTGCTTTGAGCTGCTTATCTTTCCCACACCCTTCTGCCATGATGTTCTGCCTCATCTCTGCCCCAGAACAATGGACTGAGACCTCTGAAATGGTGAGCACCAAATAGACTTTACCTCCTCAAAAATTGCTCTTGTCAGTCTTTTGGTCACAGAGGCTAAAAAGCTGACAAAAACAAAAACCATCCAAACAGTAAGGCAGGTTAGCTAATTACAAAGCAATTTATCATCCTGCCAGAACCAGAGAAAAACACTAAACAGGTGCATCTAATGCTTTAATATGTTCTTTTCTGATGAAGTCTTTGCACTTATCACTTTGTAAAATAAGAGCCATGACTGCGTTTTCCTTCTAACCTGCCAGGAATTTCTACTTCATCTCAGACCCAGAGCATGAAGCTGGCCCAACATCAACTGAATATTCTGAAACCATGAACCATAATCAATTTTTCCTCCTCCAAGTTTTTCTTGTCAGATATTTTGTTCACAGCAATGAAAGGCTAGCTAACATTGACCCTAGTGTTGTCTTGCTTTGCTAAAGTTCATAGTGATAACCTACTGTATTTTGAACATTTATGTACATGTAACTCATCTTGGTAACAGTGATCAGGATTTGTGATCATTCCTGACTAAGTCAGGTATAGTATTCTTACTTGTGATTGCTAAATAAGAAGCCAAACTTTGACTGACTTCTCAAACATCATGCACACTAAACACACACACACACACACACACACACACCCCACCACAAACATACATCTCTATGTACACATGCAAATACATCAAGTATAGTTAAAATATTTTACAAATTATAAGTAAAACTATTTCTATAAATTCAGTAGATGAAATATGTAGTCTATTAATTGCATTTTATTTGCCACTTATCAAATACTTTTAAAAATATCAAATGTATAGGATTTTGAACAGATAGGGGCAATAGAAACAAAATTTTGCCTATATCCACCTTGCAATCTTTTTGCAGAGATTTCTCTAATCATGCTTTTGAAAACTACTTCTTGTGAGCTAAAATTGTAGTAAATATCCTATGCATACCTCTTGTGCACATGTCCAAGACTTTATCTAGATACACATGTAGGGTTGAAGTTGCTGGGCTATAGTTTACCTGCCTCTTCACCTTTAATGGATATGGACAAATAATTCTTGAAATCTGTAGTATCAGTGCTCACTTCTAACCATATATGTTGGTTTCAATTTTCACATCCTTGTCAATTATTGACAATATTACACGTTACTTTTTGAGTTATTTTGTCTATATAATTGCTTGAAAATGGTGCCATTGTAGTTTTTGTTTTGAGTCTCTTGAATAATGACTGGTGTGAAGTCTTCATTATGGGTTCCACTTAGTAACTTCCTTCCAAAGGGTGCAACATGAAAAGGGAGAACCCAAGTCTCATCATGAAAAGTGTTTTAAGCAAAATCCATTGAGGGACATTCTATAACTGTGTGGCCATTGCTTTTATAAATTGTTATGGTGATCAAAACAAGGAGAGTTTGAAAAACTATCAGTACCCACAAGGGACTAAGGAAAGATAATTAGTAAAGACTATGTGGTTCTCTGGAACGGAAGAAGGACATTAGGAAAGAAACCAGTGAAATAATGCATCAGTATTTGCTCATTTGAGTCCATGATTTCCATAATACTATGTAACCGAAGATGTAAGAAATCACACAAGATTTTAATAACAAAGGAAATTTGGTGTGGGATATACAAGAACTCTATACTATCTTAGCAGCTTTTAAGTAAATGTAGAAAGGTACTCAAAATAAATATAAAAATAGTTAAAATTCAATTTTGTGTATGGTTTTCTTTCTAGCTCTGTTACCTGACCATTTGGCTCTATTGGATAATATTGTAAAGTTGGAATGCAATAAGAGTTTGGTGTTTTAAAGGATGCTAAACTTTTTAAAGGTAGGTAACAAATTTTATCAATGTGTGCTTTTAAGCTCTTGATAAATACTTCAAATTTTACTTTATATTTAAGATTTCTTTAACCATATTTTAATATAAATTGAAATAGTCAAATATTTATGACATTGCAGATGGTAGACAAAAACAATACAGAATTACAAAGCTTAAGTAATCATTTCTTTATCAAGCTGTCTATATATTTTTCTCCTTTTATTGTATTTTTTCATATTTTTATTTGCATGCAGATATGAGAAGACTTAGTAGTTATGTGCCTCTTAAAGACCATAAATTAATTTCCTTCTTTTATATTCTATTTTCATAAGACCTTACCTGCTTTCTCATAATTAGCAGATATGACATTTGTTGAACTGGATATGTCTCAATTCAAATGAAGCTCTCATACAGAAAACAGATTCAAAGTCACAAACTTACTTGCCTTTATAAATATTAATATTTATAAAGGCTTAGACTAGTCCAGTTGTTTCTTTTGTTGGCAATTGTAAGTTTCTTTTCTTTGCTGAAAACAAGGATCTAAACCCTGTATTCAAATACAGTTAACTCTCATGGACTGAATTAAAAGACTGCTCTGATATTCTCTATCTGGTAATGGTAGAGGCTATTCTGAGGCTGTGGTCAAAACAAACTTAATATTCTCAATTTTAGATCAGTGATCAATTAGGATCAACTATTCATACAACAGTTCAAAAAGAAAAGGTTAAAGGGATGAGACCAGCATATAATTAAAATAATACATGTATATAAATCTGTGATATTTGTTTTAACTTTGTGCCTGCCCATATTCATGAAAAATAAAAATATTTTATTTTTATAATGACATCAACAAATTTCAAGTGTCTTTAAGTAAAAAATACACAACTTTTAGATAAAATATTGAAGATTTCAAGATGAATCAACTTGTGTCTCAAATATTGACAGCTATCACCTGTGCTTATCTGTTTTTTCCATTAATGTGTTTTCATCAGTATTTAAAATTTCTACTCATTATTTGCAAAATCTTTGAATTATAGAAAATTTGAATCATTTTTAAATTTCTGGTCTTTAATAGCTTTGGAATGAGAGTTTCATTACAGCACTTATACATATTTACACATGCATAGAATAAGAAAGATTAAGGCTTCTAATTTAATTCTTGTAGCTGGCAACTTGTCCTTCTTACAAAGTTCAAAGTTCAGGATTATAGCAACTGAAATATTATGTGGGGTAAAAACATGAATAATAATAATACCAAGACATTCTAACTTTATTAATATTTGTTTGTTTTCTACTTTTTTGGCTGTGATAGGGATTGAGTTTAGGGTCTAACAGCTGCTAGGCAATCACTTCACTGGACACCCAGCCTCATTCTGATGCTGGTTGCATCTGATCCCCTAAAGCTTTATAGAATATTAAGTCATCTAAAGACCCAAATAAAAGAGCAGTAGCACATTTTTTTTCAGCTGTTCTTTGGTTCTTCCTGTGCCACAACTGAAGTTAAATATAAATAGAGGAGGTGAATAATTATTTGTTGTACATTGATTTAAACATACTAAGTTGGAAAGTGGTAACTGTGAAAAAATTAAGATGTTCACATTTTTTGCATTAGAATACCATTGATATTAATGCAAAAGACATTTGGAGACAAAGAAGAGATCTTTTCCTTT
Organism: Aplodontia rufa; assembly: GCA_004027875.1. NCBI lineage: Eukaryota > Metazoa > Chordata > Mammalia > Rodentia > Aplodontiidae > Aplodontia > Aplodontia rufa. The sequence goes on from PVKS010010305.1 coordinate 37,091, forward strand.
TAATGTAAGGGTTTTCATAAGCTTCATATATGGAAATAGATCTGAAAGTAATGACACTGGAATGCCATATTAAAATAAAGAGTGCTACTGAATAATATTGAAGATTGATGTATGAAACATAATAGTTACAAAATTTCTTTTCTTTTTTAAAAGAAAGAGGGGCCAGTAAGAGAGAGAAAGAGAGAAATAATTTTTATTTAGGTTTTTTAAATGTGATTTTCATTCCTCAGACACTTCATTGTGTACGTGGTGCTGAGGTTTGAACTTGTGTACTCGTGCATGTCAGGCAAGTGCTGTACCTGCTGAGCCACTGCTCCAGCACACAGAATTTATTTTTAAGAAATACATTTTGCTTTAATTAATTTAATTTTGAAAAGAATGAGTCCCTGGGGCTCATATACAATCCTACCAGCAACTTCATAAATTATTTCTTAAACAATGACAGAAAATAAAATTTATTTCTTCTGTAATATTTATAAAACGTGTGGCTTGTTCTACTTATTTTCTCAGGTACATTCATGTTTACCTTTTTGGTAATTAGATTAACTGATTACCTGTTACACAAAAAAGGAAAACAAACCATACCTTTTCATGTGGTCAAATAGCATTCTTTGATAAATCATAGAATGCATTTTTGTTTTGATAATAAAAAAAATACTAAGATTGGCATTTTTTTTTTTCTGCCTGTTGTGGTTGAAATGGGCAGGGAAGCAGAGACAAGAGAATCCTGCTAAACTGAGAAGAGAAACAGAAAAGTGAATATGAAAGAGAATACAGATAGAAAAGTCATGAAGATATGTGCTATTGTTTCATGATAGGTGAATTTTAAAGCATGTGGGGAGTTAGGGAATGAAATGCATATCCAATATGAGGACATTTGACAGATAAATCTAGAAAAGTCAGCGTAGATGATGAAGAAACATATTAAATTTTAAACATCTTACTTGTGGACTTTATGCTGTATGTGCTGCTGAATTGTGTCCTGTTGCTCTTGTTTCCTTTTGAATGTATAGAAATAACCTGAACAGGTGTGTGTGCATGCTGTGTGTGTATGTATGTTTGTGTCTGTGCATGTGATTATTTAAGAAGGTAATTTTAGCAACATATTGGAAGATTTACTTGTATGATATTTTGAAATTATAAATTTGGTTTCAAAACAGGCTCGGGTGAAAGGTCAAACTCATGTACTAGACTCACCAAAATCAAAGCAACAATTAATTTAGGAGAATAATAGATGTGTGGAGGTGGGTAGGAGAGAGGGAGGGAAAAGGAAGAAATGATAGGGAGTGATCTAGAGGGGAAATCAATAATGTAGCTTACTCTTTATTCTACCAAGAAGATAAATGATACTTCTGCAATCATTAATTCTGGAAAATGCACACTTCTGCAATCATTTAATTCTGGAAAATGCACAATCTTTCATACATACATATATGTATGTATGTATAAAGACATTTATATCTGTTATGGGGAAATATAGAAGGGTCAAGAGCCTGGGTGTGGATGATGTGGGGGTGATACTGGATTAGGATCAGGGGCACATCATATTGTCTCTACATATGCGTTTATGATTGTACAACAACACATCTCCTCAATAAAATAAAAAATTTTGTTACTGTCCAACCTATACAATGTTTAACAAAATCATTTATATTCTATTAGTATTTAAGACGTGTATTTGTCTAGAGGTTTATTTAAAGAGTGTAATGTTTTAAGTGAAGGGAATTCTGTAGGATTCATTAATATTTCATTTTTGAGGAGGAGATAATAGGTATCAGCCTAAGGGAAGTTTTGGAAATGAGATGTTGGCTGACACAGCAAACAGATAAAGGGTACACATTTAAAAAAAGAAATCAAGACTTGGGGCACAGGTATGAATAGCAGGTCCTGACCCTCAAGGAACACCAACTCTCAGCAGTGATGTGGTAGAAGAGAACTGATGGAACACAGAGGGAAGGGGAGAGCTGATTAGCGATGGGTGGACTGGAGCATAGATGGTTTTGGTACTCATAGCATCCTGCTGAGCTGACAAAAAAAATTGCAGAGACATCAGTTTCTTCTGGTTTTTGAAAAAGCGTACTTTGTAAAGCATAAGTAGAAATCATCTCACACATTCTGTTGGTGCTGTTTGTCTCCGAGAAATTGTTTGGGTTGTAATTAGCACATCTGTAGAAAATAAAAATGGGGATACTTCTAATTTTGGCAGTTGTCAGAGGTTAATAACTTGAGCCAATGCCTATTAGGATTTCACAATGTGCCTGTCATCTGAAGAATGGTTTATCATCCACTTAGAATAACAAGGATAGAAAAAAAAGGAAAACACAGAACCAGTTGACTACTTCACCTAGACTCTGTCAGCCTTGCTATCCAAAAGAAATACATGTTCCCATTCCTCATGGTGGCTACAAACCTCCAGGATTATTAAAGCAAATTTACTACAGGCAATATAATAGAAAAAAAGTCTAAAACCTCTACCCAATCTTTCATGAATTTGTCTTTATTTAATTTTGTATTTCTTTGCTCTTTTTCTTAGTTTGAAGAATGATAGATCACAAGATGGAATAAATCTTCTGCACAAATGAAGGGTATTTTATTTCATGGAACATATATTCAATTAATTTTAAAGGTCACTCTCTTTCTGTGACTTTTATGATGCTACCACATAAATAAACATGAGAGATACACAAATAAACAGTAAATCTTTTATTTTTTTTTTAATTTTTGACATTGCCCTGCTTTTATATGGTGCTACTTTGATACGAGTTGGCAAATCATACTCCAGGTCATTGTGCTATCATTTAAGTTAATTTAAAATTTCCTTAGTATGTAAGCAAGTAACCACATGTGAGTTCTTTGTTTTGCTCAAAAAATGCTGCAAGAGAGATAAATAGAATGTTTGGTTATGGTCTATGGGACAACAATCCCTAATTTACTTTGCAGATGTCTGTGTAATTTAAGCAGCAGGCAGAACAGCCACACAGTTGTAGCTGCTCTAGGGAAAGGATATCAAGAGGCTCATAAATCATGGTAAGGATTAAAAGCAATGAGCATTCATCTTCTTAGTCTCGTAAGGCAATATGGGAAAGCCAACTATCAGAATATACACAGCTTAGATTTGTGGTGTGGGGATAAAAGATGTTAGGGTTTTAAAGGATTCTCTCAATTAGCCCTGACCTCCCAGTTTTAAGTCAGCAGAATATAATTTTAAAGTTGATTAAAGAGGGGCCTCATCCACATCAAATTCAATTGAATAAGTGATAAGGTAGATTTTGGAGAATATGTAAATTAAGTCAAATCATAAAGAGCTATTTATCATTAACTTATCATTTGCTTCTTCTTGGATAATACATAGAAAATAGAACTATGAATAACCAATCTACAAATATTGGCAAGTTTAGCTGAATATATTTAAAGCGTGACATATCATAAAAAAATTCTAACTTTGGAGTCCTCAAGTCAAAGAGATATGGACAGCTGGCTGTCTACTATGAAATTTAGTAAATAAATGGTCTGTTACTAATTGTTTATATTTGAAAAATTATTCTAATTAAAGGTCTTTGGATGCAAATGAGTAAATAATATGCAGTGAGGGAAGTTCATTTTGTGCAGAAGATAAGAACTATAATAAAATTTCAAAGAAAAATACTGATTTGTTTATTTTCCCAGTATTCTTTTAAATCAAGTTCATGATATAATTGAATTTTTATTAAGAAATTTAGTTATTATACAATCAAAAATGCATCCAATGTAACAATATGATATGCGTATATTCTTCAAATAGATTTACCTCCTAGATCCCACCCTATTCTCCCACCCTCCCTGCCCTCCTTCCGGATACATCTCCATAAATGCCCTGGGTTGTGTATTACTATGCCTTTGCTGGATCTAATACATGAGGGTTGACTTCCTTTCACACAGGCCTGAGTCTAGCTCCAGCCTACACAAATGAGTGAAGACATTTGACCCTTGACTTTCTGGGTTAGGCTCAACATGATTTCTTCCATTGCCATCCATTTACCTTCAAAGGCTGAAATATCGTTTCTAATTGTTGAATGGAAATCCATGGCATATATATACCACAATTTTTGGATCCATTCATCCAGTGAGAGGCATATGGGTTGGTTCCATAATTTAGCTATTGTAAATTGAGCTTCTACGAACATGGATGTTGCTGTGTCTCTATAATTTGCTGATTCCAACACTCCTGGAAAAATACCCAGTAGAGGGATAGCTGGATCATATGGTGGATTCATTCCTAATTATTTGAGGATTCTCCACATTGCTTTCCAGAAAGGCTATTCTAGTCTGCAGTTCCTCCAACAGTGTGCTATTGTTCCTATCTCTCCACAACCCCTCCAGCATCTATTATTGTTTATATTCTTCATTTTTGCCAATCTGACTGTTGTAAGGTGAAATCTTAATGTAGTTTTCATTGCATTTCTCTGATTACTAGAGATTTAGAGCATTTTCTCATATATTCATTGGCTTATTCAATGTCTTCTGTTGAGAAGTTTCTATTTAGCTCTTTGGCCCATTTATTGATTGGTTTATTAGTGTTTTTGAGGTTAAGATTTTTGAGGATTTTGTAAATTCTGGATATTAGTCCCCCTGTCAGAAGAATCACAGGCCATGATTCTCACCCATTCTGTAGGAAGTTTCTTGACAATTTTGATCATTTCCTTGGCTGTGCAAAAGCTTTTTAGCTTTATGACATCCAACTTGCTGATTTTTTACTTTACTTCTTTCACTTTAGGCCAAACAAGAAGCAGCCTTCCTTCAGCTCACCATCTTCTGGTCCCCTGAAATTTCTAATTTTATAAAAATACCAGATTGGGGCAAAAATAATGCAGTCACTTATTAAAGCACAAGTATGTGCCTGTTCGGAAAGACACAAATAGATTTGACTTTCTAATACGCTAGTTTAATATCAAATATCCCTTGGAAATAATTCTTACATTCAGTTGCTTATTTTGGTACTAGGGATGGAATCACAGGGCACATTACCTGTGGGCTACATCCCCAATCCTATTTTCTTGTTCATTCGCTTGTTTTGAGTCAAGGTCTTGCTAAGTGCCCAGGCTACACTGGGACTCCAGATCCTTCTGCCTGAGCCTCCTGCATTGATGTGCCCAGCTAAAATAATTCTTTTTTTTGTATAAATACTTAATTATCAATTTTATTTAAGGAGACTTACTGTATTGTAAATCTAGAGTGGCATACAGTTATTTATTTTTCTCTCTGAATATACATACACATCATACAGATATGTGTATATATAATGTACACATATAGAGAGATACATATAAATGTAGATAAATGAATGTAGATATTTAAATTTATTTTGTGTTGACATTTTAAAATGATTTCATCTTATATTTTAGAAAGTTATTCTGCTTAATCTTTGAAAACAGTGTGTAAAATGTAGCAGGAATTGAAATAATGAAATTTTGGCAGATTTTGTCCTGGGATTACCTACATTCTCAATGTGGGGCAAAAAATCCTTTTCAATTTGTCAGGCATTAGTATAACACTCTATTTAAATACCTTTTTCATCAGTATGTTTTCTTCTTTAGCAATGGTGTTTGAAGTATCTTATACTTTCATTAAAGATAGTACGAAGATTTGAGAGTTGACTGACCTTGTTATATTGTGCATTATATTAATCAGCTTTTCTTTTTACTAGAAAATAATTTACAAAAACAATTTACAGGAAGAAAATTTTATTTGGGGCACTCAATTTCAAAGGCTCAGTTCATGGTTGGCCAATAACATTGCTCTGGGCCTAGACTGAAGTGGAACATCATGGCAGAAGGGCATTGCAGAGGAAAGCTGAATACCTCATGGTAGCCAGGGAGAGAGAGAGTGAACAGGAGGATCCAGGGAAAAAATATATAATCCCCAAAGCATGCATTCAGTGACTCTTCCTCCAGCTACACTCTGATGCCTACAGTTAACTTTTAGTAATCCATTCAAAATATTAATCAAATGTATCAATTCAGTTGATTAAGTTAGGTTTCTAATGGTCTCATGCATTAACACCAGAACTTTGGGAGACACCTCACATTCAAACCATAAGATGCATCATCACAGTTAATTGTTCTATTTGTTTTCTTAGAAGAGTGTTTGCTGTTTACCAGTAACCACTGTAGAGAAAGAGGCACAAAACATGTGCTTTTCTACCATATAAAATAAGACTAAGATAAATATGAGGAAATACACTATGTATTTTTGGGTAAAAAATTGACTAAATCACATTTATAAATTAGTAATAACTGTCATTTAGCCACAAATTCTTGAGCCCCACAGTCTACAAATAAATGATGCACTATATTTAAGGAAGAGCAAATTATTTGTCTCTGTATATCATTTTCAAATTAAGTTGTTAATTATGAAATAAACTTAATTACCCCTAATGTATGGGCATATAAAATATCAGCTTATACCCCATAAAACATTCAATTATGATTTGTGAATTAAAATTTTAATTTAAATTTTGAAGATAAGAATAGACAAAATAAGTTTTATGTAAAATATAGATATCATTATGTCTATTTATCTTTCAAATTCCTATATAAAGTCGATTACATAAACATTAATAATAATTGTCTTTTCCTCTTAATTTTTTCTCAAAAATTTACCTTAGTCTACAAAAATATCCATATGTTTGAGTTTGGAGGCTAGATTATAGATTCATAGGTTAAAATACTTATATAGTTCTTGAAAGTGACCTACATATTATTTATTCCAAGAACTGTTCCCTGGGTATTGATAAATGCATGGAAACTGTTGTTAAAAGTTTCTAACAATGCTGATGCTTACAGTGTTGTGATAAGAATAAAAAGCAAACAACTAAACTACAAACTATTTAAAGTAATTCCATAGACATAATAATTCTATAGAAATCCTGTACACGCAAGCGTGCGCGCGCACACACACACACACACAAATAAGTCCAAAGGGTGGTAGTTTGCAAATTTTGAAAGCATGTTCAGAGAATGTGTTCCTAATAAAATAACATTTGGAAAGACTTGAAAGAGATGTGTGAGCCCAAAGCAATTTCCAAAATAAAGCACACATTTCAAGTTACCAAGGTGGCACTTAATTGATAAGTATAATTGAAACCAGCAAGAGGCACAGTGTCATTGAAGATGGGAGAGGGAGTAGAAGAGTTGTAGGAGATGGGATCTGACAGACTGTGGGGACTTGAAGGGCAGAGTAAGGATTTTGCATCCCTGTGAGGGAATGTGGGGGACCCTGGGTGGAACTGGGCAGAACAGTGCCAGGGTGCATTTTGTCTCAGAGAACTTACCTTATGAATGAGGTGATGACACAGTTTGGGGTCACAAGGCACCCTTTTTAAAGTAATTGTAGCTACCTAGATGAACAACAAAATTAGCTGGGAATAGGAATATATCAAGACTAATGGAGAAAAGGAAAAGGATTGAGACAAGATGATTTGGTGAGGAAAACGGGAAGAATCCAGGGTGACTCCATATCTGGCCTGAGCAAGAGAAGGATAATTTTGTCATTAGCTGAGGATATGAAATATATGTTACCTTTAGAAGTCTAAGAATAAATGCTGACTTGGCAGTCTGATATAGTCATGTGAAATTTGGGGGTGAGTGTTTCCTGGTACGTAAGAGAAAAGACTTAAACTCATTTAATCATAAGCACATGATATTCTCTTTGCCTCTGGTGGTGTTGCAAACTTTTTGTGTGCATTTTTGCTCATTTAGTTAACTCATAAGAATTGTATGAGCCAGAAAGTATTCATGTTATCCTCATTTCATGGATGAGGAACAAGAGGTTAAGAGAAGTTACATTTTCAAGATCTCACAGCTGGTGAGAGGCAGAGACAGATTCCATACCCAGGGACTACAAGAGGATATAATCATATGATATGGAATTGGGATCACGGAATTAGATAAGAATTAAGGTTCAAGAACTAGTCTCTGGGGCATTGAACCCACTGCTTTTTGGGTAATGCAGGAGGAGTAAGCAGAGTGGTGGCTTCAAATCAAGGGAAAAAAAACAAAAGTGCCCTTCAACGTGGTTGTATGCCACTGCTGAATCCAGAAAGATCAGTACTGAGAAAAGATCACTGGAATCACAATGTGGGTTCCATTGCTTATGTTCACAAGAACAGTGTTGATGGAATGATTAGTAAGCAAAATTTTGAGAGAGTGATGGACATAAGCTAGCCTTAAACATCATGGAAGGAGATTGTAAAGAATCGCTGAGAAAGATTTATTTTAAAGCAATTATAAACATGCTATGGTTGGTGGCACATAATGCATAAGAACACATAGTCATTACATATTAAATGACCAAGGGATGGTTATTACAACAGAGTAACACAGATCAAAACACTTTCACATGCTTTGTAACTTTTCCCAGGGCATATAAACTCAGTTTTAAAACCTTCAAATATTTGTTATCAGAATTAGAATTAAATGCATAATTTGCCACACTACTAACAAATGTGTGACTTCTCCATCTGGCCTTTAGAGTTTCCTGCATGGTTTAGGCTTCAGTGGTTAGACATTGGAGGCATAGCATCTGCTTGTAGAAATTGTATGCACAGACTTGGCAGAACTGTCTAATTCCAGTCTATGTTATCCATATATCAGTAACGTGGACAGAGGCATGTGCTGTGTCTCTCTCCCTTCTACAATCTTTTTTCTTCTTCCTTTACTTATTTTTTTATTAGTTCGACATTGTCTTACATATTGGAGGGAATTGTTGTCACATATTCATGTATACATGAATATTGACATAATGAGATTGTAAGTTAAGGCCAATCCTAGACGAGAATCTACCCCCTTTCATCCATTTCTGAACTCATGTCTCCTCTGTAATCCCACCATACTATAGTTTGAAATGAACATACACATGTATAATAATTATGGACAATTCTGAATTTCTCTGCCTGCCTGTGTATAGGTATTCTTCTAATGGGAGTTGAGTATTCCCCATGGTATTAATAACTCCCCTGATTCTTCCCTCCTCTCCCTGCCTCCCTTCCTTCTCCCCCAACCTTCATCTATTATTTTAACACAACATATTAAGTATAAGAATACATGCTTCTGCCAGGGCTGTTGTAAGGATAATGTGAGTTAATACTTGCATGCATGATTTATAATTACAATAGTGTTTGACCAGTAATAAACCAGTTTAAATGCTTTTTTTTCTAAAGTTATATTCCTCTTTGTTTTCTTTGGGATTTGGAGAAAACAAACTATCACCTTCTATATTTCCCTGATACCAGAAGCTCATGACTCAATAATCCTGTGGACTTTGTGAATCTCATAATCAAGTTATAGTTCTTTTCAAAGATTCTACTACATTATTAGTGCTATTTTCCTCAAAAGGTAGCTTTTCTTACATTTACAAATTTATTTTTATGTCATAATGCAAATGGATTCACCATTCATGTTTGAAATGTCTTAATGGATAGGTGTTTCTGACACAAATACACACATGTGTATACTTACTGCAAGTATACAAAACTCAACATTTTAAACGCTTTCCGTACATACTCTTCATCATAATACATAATTCTCATGATCTGTGCTACTTAAAATAAATATGTGTAAAGTCTTTGGATATAACAAAACATTTGTACAAAACATATTTAGTTCTATCTTCTTGAATTGATATCTACAAAAATACCCTATTGTTCTCTCACTTTTAATATTTTTCCACATGTGAATAGGCAACTAACATAATCAATGTCAAAATAGCTTCACTGATATTTTCAAGAAATGTTTCTTTGAAGAGCTGAATGCTCCTTTAAAGTTTTTGCTGCATATGATGAGACAGATGGAGAAATTCATTTTTTAAACACTGTATTTACTCTATTTTTTCCGTGTTGTTTGAAATCTATTCTTCCTCTTTCCCCATGGGATGCCTGACTTCTAAGCACATGTTTGAAGTTAGACAGAGGTGTATGTCCTATATATCCCTTGGGTCTGACAAAAGGGGTGAAATATAGGATAGTGCTTCTTACAATTGTTCAAAAGGGAGTTTCATCTTTGCAACTGGCATTTCTTTCATAATATGAGGCTCTGCATTGTGGCCTTCCGAACATTTAATTATCATCACGTTTTCTTTCAAAACAATACGGGTATTCCTAAAGATAGAGAAAATTGAAACTTGGTGTGAATGTATCTGGGGTGTAATTATGCCCTAAATCCAATTCCCTAAGCTTATCACGCAGTCCTTCAGTGTTTGCAGAGCATCAGTGAGTAAATTCTAGTGATAAATCCATCCTGACCTTTTATGTCTTAAAAGATTCATAGTGGTATGGTCTTTGTTTTATCAACTTTATTCCAATCCATTCCCGATCCTGTGAACCATGAAAAACCACATATGCTCGCAAACTCAATATTGCAACCACATTCCCAGACTGGAGATTTCCTACCCTCATACCTGGTACACTCCGCAGCGCCCTTCCTCACCTGGAACTTCCCATTTCGGATAGCTGGGGTGATGTTCTGGTCTTATGTCTCCCTTATACCCAAATTTTTTTAGATGTATTTTATTTTAAACATTGCGTTGCTTCATTGGCTGTTTGCTTATCTGTATTTGATATTAAATTTGTGGTTTATTTCAAGGTGTACTGATTTCATCTCAATCCCTGCCCCACTCTGCTCAAGGACATATTCACAGACTAGTGTATTTGTTCCACACTGCCCATCTTTCAGATAGTCAACCTTTCTTACACTTTCCTACCTTTAATAAAATTGCTTTAATCTTCTCCACATATAATTACCTAAAATATTTTATCCTCAAATCAGATCATCTCAATTATTTTTCAAGGAAAAACTGAATATAAAAAAGAAAAAAAAATTGTTTCTAGTGAGTTAGATAATTCTAAACCACAACTAACAGTTAAAATGCATTATATGCTTTTTTTTGTCCTTAGGGCTGGGGATCAAACTCTGGGCCTTGCGGCGCGTGTTAGGCAAGAGCTCTGCCATTGAGCTAAATCCTCAACCCCGCATTATATGGTTTTATTATAAATATGTGTTTATAGGGATAATCAAGAGTAACTTGGGGACCTAGAATAATATATTATTCAAAAATATACTCACCATTTTAGAGTACTTTAAATGGGATCCCCTAAAATTCATGTGTATAAAATCATTTTCAACGTAGCTCAACAATGAAATTATGGATGTTAGAACAATTTTGAGGCATATTCTACACAAAATGTTTTCATCAATCAGTGGTCATAAGATTTAACACTTTCAGGGCCATCAGTCATACACAGAAGATACAAACTTTTCACCATAAGCAGCAGGACCTTGGATATTACTGACAACCTCTTGGAGTTTTCACTCAAACATCAACATTATCTCTTTTGGGTTGTTTCACTATGTTGAACTTGTATAAGTCCAGAATTTAGTTGGAGAATTCAGGAATTACAACATTAAGCAGAATGAAAGCAAAACAGTCATGTATGTTTAAAAATAAATTGTCTGTGATTGGAGGAGCAAGAACTATCTTGATCTTTGGAAATGGGACTAAGAACTTTCTCAATGGCGTGCAAAAATATTTTCTCCTTTGAGTAAAATAAGGAGACTGTCAAAACAGGGCAGTGTTAGCTCTTATATTGAACATCCAACAATGAACATATGAAATGTACATCAGATTATTAACCACATATATGCATAACATGGGTGAGACCATTGGTCCATGAAAGGCAATATGGAGATTTCACTAGGAAAGAGAACAAGAAAGGGCTGTGAGAGACAGGCTGTGCGTTATCCATAAGACAGGCTTACAACATTCTTTGTAACATCCACCAAAAAACGAAGCAAGAAATATGCATGCTTAATCTCAAAAAAAAAAACCTTAAGGGTTAAAAAATTAGGGCTTAAGTTAAAATGATTTTCAATTCTAAAAGTATTCTGTACAGCAGTGCTTCATAGTTCATTCATAAACAACCGTCTTTACACTCTGAAGTTTCTTCTAAACATTCATTACCCACTACCGCTGCCACCCTGTACCCTCCTGTTATCTATTTCCTCCACTGCTCTCTCTAGTACTTGACATCTAATCATTTTTATCAAGGCATCTTTCTAACTCCCTCCTGTTATTTGCTTTGCTGGCTTTCTAATGTTGAATAATGAATTTCTGTAAATTAAAATGTCACATATTTATTATAAAAAGGAGGAAGAGGTTACCCTGGTTCCTCAGGAGAATGTGATTGATTGGTTTATTTCATTCTATTTTATTCATTTCTTTGGTACCAGGGATTGAACCCAAGGGAGCTTAACCACTGAGCCACATCCCAGCTCTTTTTTGTTTTTATTTTGAGGCAGGGTCTCACTAACTTGCTTAGGGCCTCACTAATTTGCTGAGGCTGACTTTGAATGGGTGATCCTCCTGCCTCAAATGGGATTATAGGTGTGCACTTCAACATCCAGCTAATTGGCTTGTTTGAATTATTTTGTGGCTGCCAGGGTTCTGACATCTTCTCCTTAAAGATAATCAAGCACTTTGGGTAGTTTGACTCCTTGGTAAGGAGGGTCCTTTGACTAGAGGACCTTATCTGTTGATGCACAGTAGGGAGCAGACATTGCTACTAAGACTTTTACATCCCTCCTGATTTTCCCCAAAAGCCAAAGTATATGTAATGACAGGTTTTGCTTTTAGGTCTCATAACACATGTGATAAGCTATTTATATGAATATGATTGAAATGTGAAGTGCATTTATCACTATCAACAAAGTCATTTTCACAGTTTTCTTATAGGAAATATTTAAACTGATCCAAATTTTAAATATAAATTTAAGTTAACCAACATTAAAATTAAAAATTCAGTTTTTTAGTTACACTAGCCAAATTTCATGTGCTTCATGGTCATGTGCTTCTGGTGACTATACCATGGATTATTAGTTAGGATAAAAAAGTTAACACAAAAAGTTAAGTTCTTTGCAGAGATTACAACTTGGTTCCAAGTTTTCTTAAAGCATCAGATATTTATATTTCTTGTTTTGGATCATGTGGCTAACTCAGCTAAAAGTGTAGAAATATATTCCTCTCAACAAGATATCAGAGGAAACACATGAATATATTTGGAAGTTTAAATTAAAATTATGGAAAAACAATTTAGATGAAGTATGAAAATGAATCTTTTCTAACAAATTCAGAATTTTAATTTATTTCAGTGATAATAGCATATTTGAAATGTGCTTTCCCCGTATTTTAAACCTATTCTTAGTGTAATTACCTTTTCTATCATGTATTCACTCATACATATGTAAATTTATTATATTCATTCATCCATTGATTCATTCATTTATGTAAAAGTTTTTCCAATGATCCCATGCAATGATTTAGGTTCTTTAGAATAGATTTAAACAAACTTATGTTTCTGTGGCTTTTCTGGTATTTGTGAGCATGAGTATGACATACAATCAACATATGAATAATTAATGTATAAAAATGAGTGTAGGCTAACAGTGGAATAAAGTTAATTAAGCAAGTCGTAGTTGCATACTGTGGAGAAACTGGGAATTTAACTCATATTGATGGTTAGAGAAAATGCCTTGGAAGTGAAGTCATTCAAACTAAGATATGAATAATCAGGAAGAAATTATGATAGGGTCAAATCGCCAGCAGAGACTACCATGGGAAATAAGAACTGCTGGAAAGGGTGGAAGAAGCCTTGGAAACCCAATGAACAGATGAGCATGCCAGAATGGCTGGAGTTGGTGCACAGGAGAGAGGATGGGTGGGAGGATGATGTCAACTGATTGTAAGGATCCGAGTAGAGTATTTCATTTGGGCCATGATAGGGAGTTTAGATCACTGATTGCTTAGGAGTGTATTGGGCAAGGAAATGCCTGGTTCATGAAATGAAAGATGACTGCTTACTTCTAAGAAGGGCCGAAGAAGAGAAATGTATGTGTTTTCCTGGGGTGTGAGAGTCACACTGGGAGGGGTTAGCCCTTTAATCAGACCTTACAGGGTGAGAAGTATTTTGACAAATGAAATTAAGACAGGAGCAACATTTTGGTAGAAGAATGCAGAAACGAAGGAAGATTTAGGAAATGAATAAAAATAGATTTGGAATAGATGAAGTGGCGGATTAGGAAGAAGTCAGGAGGAAAAATCGGGTTTCCTATTGCTTTCTTTACTGAATGTCTTTTCCTTGGAGCACTTGTCCTCCTGCTTCTCTTTGCATATCCTAGAGATAAGGAAAGTGCTCTCCACCTCACCCCTCTGTGCTTCTGCCAGGTACTCTGTTGGTCATGGCTTCTGATAATAAAGAATGCCACTAGTAAATGTATTGAACCCCTTCAAAATTCATATGCTAAGGCACTAATACCATATTTCAGTATGGCTGGAGAGAAGGTAATTTAAAGAAGTATTAAATGAAAATGAATCATTAGGGCAAGTCTAAATCCAATATGACTTGAGTCAAATAAGAGGAAATTTTGACACAGACAAAAGACAGTGTGAAAACACAGGCAAACATGGTTGTCTACAACCCAAGGAAAGAAATGTAGAAAGATCTTGTCCTGGGGCTGGAGCAGTGGCTCAGTGGTTACCATGCTTGCCTGTTATGCACGAGTGTGCAACTTCAAACCCCAGCACCAAGTACACAACAAAGTGTCAGAGCAACGAAAGCCACATGAAAACTAAATAAAATTTATTCTCTTTCTCTCTCTCACTCTCACTGTCAAACTCCCTTAAAAATAAAATAATAATAATAAAAAGATATTGTCCTTATCACCTGCAGAAGGAACCAGTCCTGCCAACATCTTTATCTTGGAATTCTAGCTTTCAGAATTGTGGGATAATGCATTTCTGTTGTTCACGCATGGCAAATCTTATAAACTAATATACTGTCCCCATGAACCGTAAAAATATACAATTATTTCTCTTTAAATAGAATCCAGACTACTGTAAAGGCAAGAAAGCAAAGTTTGAACAAAAAAATATATATATATCTGCCTTCCTGACTTCCAGTGATAATCCTTGACAAAACATTTACTGTTTTGCCACAAAAACCATAAGTTTGTGCAATCACCGGACCTAGTATTATGTTCCTCCAACATTTGTGCTATGCTGAACAGGCTTAGTTATCAATGAAATAATGTTACTATTGCTGGCAGCTATGTGAGATTTGTTTAACCCGTTTTTATTTAATAGAAGAGAACTTGCAAGTTATACATCTTTGTACCAATTACTGATTAAGGAAATACTAAAATGGAGAAATCTAAAAAAGACCATGATTTTTCTCCTTTTCATCTATGGACTTTTCTGTCTTTATGAAATTTCTTTTTATGAACAGTACATATTTATTAGCACTTGTTAGTTCTCCCACTCTGATATATAACCTAGTTTTGTGATATCTTGTTTTGCAGGCATTTCTTTGCTTGATTAACCCATTGCTGTTATGTGTAATAAGAACAAAGCACTTCTCTGAAATCTAGATTAATATGCATTGCTTTGTTGGGTAAAGCATAGATTGAATCATTAGGGAAGGATCACAAGCAATGCTATAAGATAATAAATATATGATATAAATTTTTCTTCTTTGCAGCCAAGTTTTACTTGAAATTAGTAGTGTAATTTTTTCCTGTGAGTAATGAGCATAACACCATAAAACATTGACACTCTATGCTTGCAAATATTTTTCCAAGGATAATTTAAAAGAAAAAGTAAAAATATTTGTGATTATTGTTCTTACCATCATTACTGTAATAATTTACATTAAATGAAGATATAATTTAAAATGTTGTCTTTTGCTTTTCAATAGATAACCAATGTCCTTGAAAGATACTGAAGCTGAGACTTGACATATTTTTCAATGGATGAGTCTCACTGTGCTCAAACCATTACAATGCCATCTTAAAATGGTGTTTGATTTTTGGTCCTATAAAATTGAAGCTTATTTAATGAAACAGACCAATTAAAACTTAAGACATTTTGTGATTATTTTCTAAAGAATATCTTTAATATTCCAATTGTTACTAAAATCATTTTAATAGCTAATGGAACTCTAATTCTAATGTAATTGCATGAGCAAGTAAAACATCTGATAACTTACCAAATGTCTTTTAAGATTTATTCAGAAAAAGCATGGCTATCTTAAGGATAACTTTTTATTAAAAAATTAGATATAATAAGAAATACAGACATAACCATAATTTTCATGGGTAAACATGTCCATTCTCAGTTCTTTATAGATGGGAGGTGAGTCATACTCCATGGGCCCAATGGGGCAGAGGGAACCAGGGTAAGATTGGCAAAAGAGTCTTTATGGAAATCTTTATAGTTGTGGTTTCTGCAGGAGGGACAGGTCAAGAGGGCAAGTGAGTTTAGAATTGTCTTGTTGTAATTTAGGCTGGTTCTATCTGGGATTATAGGGGATATCCTTTGTTATATGATACCTGGGACTTGAATGCTTAGGGCTGATGAATAATGACACAGAATTTGAGAGCTCAGTGAATAAAGTAGTTTAGAATATGAGCTCTGTGTTAATTGGTTTGCTTAAGAAATTTGCACTCCCAGGGAAGTCTTTGGTATTCTAAGGAATTTGTTAACCATCGAGGTGCAGTCTTTCCTGGGTCAGCAAAGAACTCAAAATGAAAAAGCATCAACACATATAAAATAACAGTATACTCAATACAATCACATTCATTGGCCTCTGTTACAAAAATTATGATTTTACATTTATATAAATATATACTTGTATACATTTATATATGTATATATAATACATACACTGTCACCACAATGAAAAAATTAAACATTAATAGTGGTGAGGTAAATTGACTCCTGTGGAATATATATTTTTTATTTTATAATATATTAGCCATAAAAGGCCATGTATTTATTATTGAAATGATTAAGTCATTTTACTGTATAATTTAAAATAAAGAAAGAAGAGCAAATAATGTTGTCAGCTTTGTTTGAAGACTTACTTAGCTGTTGGTTTCTGTCCTTTTCTCTATCAGATGTGTCAAATCTTGTTAAATCAGAACACCACAGTTGCATGTTTCTTTGTTACAAAGAACTTTCCCCTGAAAAATGCCACTCATGATTCCAGAATACATTACATAAATTTGCTTTTGCCATTAATACTTTACTATGATGGATGTTGTATCAAAATAAATTATTGAAGCCAATTGACATTTATATTATCAGATATGCCTCATATATGAAATAAATATGATTGATTTATATACCCAAGCAAACATAGAATTTTGTTGAACATTAAAGTTTTGTATCCAGGAGTTTAACTAATATTAAACCCTGACCTCAAATGCTCAGATGATGTACCATATTAGTATGAGATATTTGCCTATGTATGTGTATATGCATTAGTACATGTGTAAGTATTCACTTTTCCTAGCCTTGAGCAAGGCATGTTTTGCTTTTGCTAATTCATTGCCTGATTGTTTTTTTGCCAATAATCAGTGATAGACTATTTTCATTTTTAATATATCTCTCAGACACAAATTTCCACAACTCCTTAACTCAGCTTTGTATTTGACTCAGCTTTATGTTTTTTGCTTTGTTCTGTGTTTTGTGTATTTAATGCACATCTTGTGTTTGCTGCTTTCTGTGCCCTCGGGCTTTATTTTCTTTCATCTTGTTGCTAAATTACAGCAATTTTCTTTATCAGATTCAGTATATCTCTTATTTTTTCTAACATGAGTTGTCAGTCTATGTGCTTGTATAATTTACATGACTCCCATTTCTCACCATTGTCTATTATATACTATAGCAATCAATGTCCTTTCCTGTCTTGGTTATTTGATAAAAAATATTTGCATTTTCCTCAGTATGAATTTTATCTTAATCAGGCACATTTGTGATTTTTCCATAGACATGACACTTTTTGACATGGAAGTTAGGTCAGAATAACCTTGCAAACACTTGGCCTCTCTGAACTTCAAGGTGTAGATGTGGATATAATTGGGGATAATGACCACCTTCCTGTACAATTCATGATTGTATGTCATCATAATTACCCATAATCTCCAAGTCTGGCTTTAAATATGCCTTTTCAAATCTGCCCCCTTAGAGTTATTGGTCAAAATTATTAGTTCCCAATTCTCATTTATTTGCCTCACATACAATTTTAAGCCTATTTCTACTTGTTGCATTGGTTTCAACCATGAAAAAAATTTTTGGTGGGTCCAAAATTGTAATCTAGAAACAATACAGAGATAATAGTGGTTTATGAGTGATTTTTTTTTAAGGTCACCATGTCCTGAAAGAACTAATGTATGGGATGGGAAGACACAGTTTCAAGGACTAGAATGACAACTATGTTCAGAGCAGAAAGAAGGATTGACATGAAGTAAGGGTGAAGAGAGAGGTCATGGCAAGGGAGAACTGGTGGGTTGGAGAGCTGACGGAAGTATGAGGAGAGGCTGGGGGCAGGTGTGGCCAGCAGCCGCGTGCAGCCATCAGAGATGGGCTGTCCATTCATGGGTACTACCGTCCTCGTGGTAGATCATGGCCTTTAGCTGGAGAAAGGCCAGTGTTGGACCAGGTGGGTTTCAAAACTATTCCTGTCTTGTATAACCTCTTATTGTTGAATTGATATCCTTTTAACAAAGTGTTTCTTGCCAAAAATATTAAAAATGTTTACCTAAATCAAGAAACTAAAAAGATGGATTTTAGCTTCATTATTTACTATGACTAAATTTTTGTCTTGTACTTAAGATGTCCTCCTCTGTTTCCTAGAAAATAATAATATAATTTCTTACATGCTTGAAATGTTTACTGTTTTAATGTGAATGTATAAGTTGAAGTAAAATTTAATTTAAACTACATTTTACAACTTATATACAGAAATACCAGGAAAAGAAAATCAAAGATAAAAATGACAAAAATAGCAGTTTAAATTTTGTTTAATGTAAAGAATCACAAGAGAAACTCTGGAAGATTTAACTCTGTGCATCATCAAAAAAGAGTATAAGAGTAGATGAAAGAAACCTTTTTAAAGGTTTTTTAAAAGTTTGCTTTCACAGTGCATGGAAGTATTCTGTAAATAAGAAAAGCAATTGATAAGTTATGATGTAACAGCTTGCATATTGGGTATTTCAAGGAAATATCTAAGAGAAATATACAAAACTCTTATTCATGAAAAAGGAAGCTTGTATTATACATTTTCTAAAACAATGGGATGGGTAAAATTGTATTTGCTCTAATAATTAAATATTTAAATATGTGTGTTGAAAGATTTTTTTAAATGTAATACTATATTTTCATGTAAATTGAAAATTAGAAATATACTCAGGTTCAATTTGAATCAACAATTTAAGGAAATATGAGTAATTGCTAGAATTTGTAGTAATTCTTGTGAAGCTCATGTGTGCTAGGTAGAGCCTGCATATCAACACATTTACATTTCTTTATCCTCTGTGTTTGTGTTGCTCTTTGTACCTTGGATGTCCTGACATCTTGTTGATGAAGTCTACATATTGTGAAAAAAAGCAAGCTTATTTCACTCTTTGAAAGCCTTCTCACATTTTAACAAATGAAGTACTTATTAGACAAGTTCATATTAAACATCTGTCCTACCATATTTTGTGTTTATTACAAACAGTAATTTTGCTTTCAATATCCCTTTCATATCTCAAACAGATCGTAAACTATGAACTGTCTTCCTTGGAGGTAGTTCAGACCCAAATACAGCTAGACTTGGATTTACTCTCTACTTCCCCATTTTGGCACCTCAAAATTATTTTTACAAATGGATCTCATATGGTCAATCTGCTTTTAAGTCCTCCCTACAAAATTTCTCCTTTTCAGAAAACAATTATTGATAGGATGTCAAAGACTAAATACAATATCTTCCCTGATTCTAAAAAGGTCAACTTCAAGTCTTTTCACGTGTTCTGCAGTTCTGTTCCCTCTGCCAAAGTTCCCAGATCTCATTCTGCCATTGTATCTAGATATCTGCACATGTGTTTCCTCATAATCTCTTTCACCACCAAAGAATCTTAGAGTAGCAAGCCCAGTGGTATCTATGACCTTTCTATTTTTGCTTCTTTGCCTTATTTAATTTACATTATAAATACTAGGAAAAAACTTTTATGAGAACAGAAACTACATATACAAAATCCAAAATCTAGGACAACTCTTGGCACAGAGAGGATATTCAGTAAGTACTTATTGAAAGAATAATGAATATGTTTATATATATCATAGTTTTA
This sequence comes from Aplodontia rufa, assembly GCA_004027875.1. Lineage (NCBI taxonomy): Eukaryota > Metazoa > Chordata > Mammalia > Rodentia > Aplodontiidae > Aplodontia > Aplodontia rufa. The sequence goes on from PVKS010010305.1 coordinate 57,286, forward strand.
GTATTTATTTAACCTTCATTTATCTAATTAGACCATGAAAAAACTTGTGGAAGTGCTATTATCCTCAATTCTTGGACCCTTTACTCCCACATTTGCATAATTGACTTACCATAGCAACAATTTTACAAGGTACAATCTCAATGAAATTAAAAAAAAATTCGTATAAGCCCAGTGTACATTTTCCTACTAATTTTACAAATACTTTTTACCTTCAAAGGAACAAAGAGAAGAAAGAGAGTGGAAGTTGAATATGTGTGTCTTCCTATATAATTTCTGAAAGTCACTACATAATTTTTTAAAGAAAGTTGAATGAAGTAACAGCTAAGCAAATGAAGCATTAAATTGTCAGAGAGTGTCCATCACTGAGAGAACACTGTGGCCATATGGGTGAATTGACTATATTAGTTTGGACATTTTATGATGGACATATATCAATTCATCATCTTACAAGGTGAATAGTATTTGTTGGGAAAATCACTGACACAATCATATTTATTACCTTGGTAGAACTTTAATGATGTCATATAAGGGTAACATATAACAGGGATCAAACGAAAGAAAAGGACAGATTCAGAGGAATGTGTTTTAATATTTTTATAAGGGGCAGATTCTACTACTCTCTTATGCTAATTGCATTAAACTTTAATACTAAGATTAAAATTTGCCTAAACAGATCTTCATTAAACAAATCTGTTCGAATGTGGATAATTAGTCTTTTATATAAATATATTTATAAAATAATATGGATTCAGTTACATGCAGGATAAGGTTGAAACATTTGATTTGCATTCATGACTGTTTTCCTCTGATGTTAGTTAATGTTGTTCCATATAATGATTTGCAGAAAAGCATATTGTTTTTTGAGTTAAATAGCATATTTTTTATAAAATGTCTAGACAAGGTAGAGTCAAAGCAGCAAATGACCAGCTAACATGTCAGGCACGGTTGTTAGGTACTTCACAGACACTGTGGAGAGAATACTAAGTTCATAGAATCTCTGACAGAGTCCTCTGATGTATGAATTAATGTTCCTGGTCTTTCTGAACTTGATTTCGTCATCTGAAATAGGGAAGCCTAGTAAATGAGATCTAATGTTAGAATGTTTACTTCTTATTCTATTTTAGCTTTTGTAGATTCTTTTATCAAGCAGTCACTATCTCAATAGAAATTGAATTTCAATAGATAATCATTGTTTGTAAAACTGCATAGGCTTCATTGATTATATTTATGTTTTTCTTAGTCAATGATCCATATTTCTGTATTTACTTTACAGCTTTATTGATGTATAATTGACATACAAAATTGCATTTATTTATGAATACAATTTCATGAATAGCATGTCCCTTACCCTGAAGGCATCATCATGTCTTATGTTTGTGACAAGGACTCTTAATATGGAATTAACCCTCTAACCCTCTTACAACATTTTTTTAGTATGGAATACAGCATTGTTAATTACAGACACAGTCATGCAGCAGATATTTAGAAGTTACTAATCTAGCTCATGCTTTATACCCATTGAAGGCAATTCATTATTCTCCTCTACCAGGCCCTGGCCACCATCATCCTTCTTGCTTCATTTAAAACTTTAACAATTTTAGGTACGTTGTGTAAGTATAATTTGCAGTATTTGTCCTGCTGTGACTGGCTTCTTTTATCTAGTATAACATTCTCCAAGTTAATCCAGGTTGCTGCAAATGACTGAATTTCTACTTTAAAAAATATTTAATTAATTCAACATATTCTTACATATTAGAGGGAATTGTTGTTAGGTATCCCTGCATGCATGGATATTGACATAGTGAGATAGTAAGCTAAGGTTGATCCTAGACCAGGATCTACCCCCTCCATATGAATTTCCATATTTTAAAGAATGAATACTATTACTATGCACATGTGAAAAGCGTTTGTCTGTTGAATGCTTTCAATCCATTCATCTGTCAATACACGTTTGTTTGTTTTTGTTGGCTTGTGGGTGTGATGCTGCTGTCAACATATTCTGATTTCAATTATTTTGGATGTACTCTATACCCATAATGGAGTTTATTAGATCATAAGGTAGTTCTATTTTTCATTTTTTGAGAAGCCTCCATACTGTTTTTCATAATGGCTCTGCCATTTTTCATTCTTACCAACATTGTGAGGGTATTTCCATTTCTCCTTTTCCTAGCTAACATTTGTTATATTTGCTGTTGTTGTTGTTATTTAGTGAAATGCAGCTCTAGCATACATGAGGTGAATTCTCATTGTGGTTTTGATTTGCATCTCAATTTTGACAATTGGTGGATTTAAACAGACGGAAAGTAATGACAAAATACATAATTGATAGTAGATAATGTTACCAAAAAGTCATAATAAGATACCTTTAATTTTGATGATAATGAAAAATCAGTAAAGATGAAATATCAAGTTTAATGTTGACTGATAAAATAAGTATGAAGTAAATATTCTATATAAGTGATTTCTTATTAGAAAATATTTGTTTTTCTTTTAATATGACATTTTATTTCTGAAGAATTTGCACCCATTTTGTGCATCTTGATAACCTAGATTGGAAGTATGGCAATTAACTGAAAAGACTTTCAGATATGTCCTATAATTTTGGGATTCATATTCCTGTCATTCTATGGTGACACATGGGCATTGGTAATGGAACACTAGACAACGTCCTAGTGATCAGCACCACTTTGAAAATCTTTTTTTTAATGAAAAAATTATGCACTTTTGTTAGGTTTAAAATTTACACTTTGGGCAGTAATCACAAAAATTAGCTAAAATGTTATCTTCAGTGCACTTAGTGCTTCTGGTAAAGTCTGATAAAAATAAAAACTTTTTAAAAAAGAAAATATGTCATAAAACTAAGCAAGGAAAAAGTAGCAAAAACCATTAGATTTTTGCTTGCATTGATTTGTATACAAACTATACCAATATGAAAAAAAAATCAGAAAAATAAAGATCCTGCAAAATTTCTTAGTGATTAGAGGTCCTGACATTTAGCAAACTTTCCTGAACTAATAGAATCAAGGAGTTACTTCTTTTTTGAAAAATATGGTCATAGGAGACTTTGTTATCGTTTTGAGACTACTCAAGATAAATCATGGTGGATTAAGAAGTTAGTATATTTGGTTTGACTTTGATTTTGCATAATGAATGCATTTTAGTCCTCTTAATCGCATGCAAAGGAAAAACACAACTAATAAACCATAAAAACTAAAAAGCAAAAGTAAACAAGTGTGCACTCATTCCAAATTTTAATCCTTCACATATTATAAGGAGACATTTTAAATTTTATTGAAATACTACTTTTTATTTCATTTAGGAGGTGTATGTCATTATTAATTTTCCAAAAGATACTTATTTAGATGGCATTTTAAATTTTCACAATTTATCCAATAAACTTTT